>PVLC010014541.1:0-10440 GCA_004027655.1 Graphiurus murinus | reverse complement strand
TAAATAAATAAATAAATGTAGAGATGGAGTCATTCCTCTGTGGATCTACACTTGTCCCCATTACCAAATTCATACCATACCATTCACATGCATTTCAGCTTCTACAATGCACATTTAATTATACTGCCAAACTATTGTAACTTCAAAATAATTAAAAAGACATTTAAATTTAACAGATGTAATGCAAGAAATGCAAGACGATTCCATATTTTACAAGCTTGTTTTCTAGTGATATTCCAACCATTCATAAAAGTTAAAAGTGTGGTTTAGTACAAAGAAACAAAAAACAAAAACAAACAAACAACAACAACCAAAGAAAACCTACTGTGTTGAAACTACTGGATGACACATTTAAAGAGCTTTTTAAATATCTCTTTTCTCTTGTGTTTTCTTAACCAGATAATTTTGGAATTATTCCTAATTAGTCTCTAGACCTCTGCCCATGAACCTTTGCTCATAGCTGATATTTGCTGGAATTTGGTCAGCACTAACATGAAAGAGAGATTCTAAGTAGAAATCGGGGCTCCCCTTCTTGAGCTAAAATGATGGTCCCAAGGAGGCTACTGCAAGGCAATCATGATTCTAAGGACAAAGTGCTTGGAGTCTGTTTAAACTGGTAGGAAGTTTGGTGAATATTTATAAAAATGAGGAACACTGGAGAAAATATCAGAAATAGCCAGTTTGGTTTCAAATTTTAAACATGCACAAAATTTTGTCTCTGTATTATATTATGAAGCTTTTATGTGAAATATGTTTTTTTGTAATGTAAACCATATTGGAAGTGTTAAGTAATCATATTGTTACTGGTACCAAGACTATAAGGAAAAAGCTTTTGCACTTGAAGGAAGTGCTTTTGGTATTTTATATGTAGACAGAGGAACTGAGATGCATCCTCTCTCCTGGATGTGCTAATTTTTGATAACTGCTCCTTTGATGCACTTGTACTGATTACTGTGTATTTCAAAAAACACTGTAGAAAAATGCACGTACTCCATTGCTGGTACTGGCCCTAAACCCCTCCCGACCCCATAATTGGCACCCATTTGCTTTTAAAATCCACTTTATCATGAATCATATGAAACAAATATATTCTAATATAATTTTTTATTCAATTTGTAGTGCCTTGCATAATGGTCAGCAGCTCATGTGGTTTGTAAAAGTGGAAATTGTATTTAAAGTCAAAAAATAAAAAAAGGACAATAACAAATTTGGAAATAAAATCTTTTGGAAAAGTTGTAGTTCCATTGTATAAATTGCAATATGTGTGGGGAATAAATTACTCTAAAGCAATAGGGTTAATAAATATAGGATTACAGGTGTGCTACATTATGCCTACCTAGAAACCTAATTTTCTAGCCTAATTTTTTTATGGCATAAAAAGTCTTAGCACTCATAATTTTGACGTCATGGACCTAGAAGGCACTGTTGAAGAATTTGGGGGCGAAAAAGGAGGTAGAATTGTTTTTCTTCACGTTTCTGACTCTGCAATGGATATATGATTTAAATCATTATTTTGCAATCTACCTCATATTATTTCTTGATATAACTTAACTTCATCAATTTTTATTAGATAATAGAGAAAACTTGAGAATGTCTCTATTGAATGAGAATATATCCTAGGCCTTTCATTTTTATTCTATTACAATAGAAGCAAGTTATTTTATTGTTTCATTTTTCTTCCATGCTTTTAAAATGCCTTATAATCTGAAAACATGTGGTTGACATTAATTTTCATTTTGTTGCCAGAAACCAAAAAAAGAACTAGATAAATTAAATTAGTTTATTATAGTTTCACATTGTTTCTTTGGTCATGGAGATTTACAAAATATACAAATTAATTAAATTTTCTTGATTTTGATAAAAGCATTCCTGCATACTCTTCATAGTGTTTACTACTACAGTAACTATCCATTTTTACTCTTTTTTGATGTAAATGCTTATTTTCCTTATTAATTTTATATTGAAAGATTATCTATTGAAATACGAAAAAAACAATAAGGTCTTCATGTTCTCTTTTCCCACCCAAAGCATGGCTATTGCTAAGGAATAATGATTATAGCAGGGCATGGTGGAGCACGCTTGCCAGTACTTGACATGATGACCCTGGAGAATCACAGGTTCATTCCCAGCCTCAGCAACTTAGTAAGGCCCTCTGACCTTGTTTCAAAATGAAAAATAAAAATAAAAATAAAATAAATAAAATAAAATAAAAATAGGGCTGGAGGTATAGCTCAAAGGTAGAAAGCCCCTGGGTTCAATTCCCTGCATCAATATTAATAATATTGATATGGGGGATCAATATTAATAATATGTGAAAGTTATGTTGATTTTATATTTTAAAGGATTTGGGACATTAAATATTCATAAATTTTATTTTGCATTTTCTCATTTGTTACATGTCATTTTTTGCCTTAAGTTTTAAATAGTGGCTTATGTATATTACATAATAACATATAAAAATATACATTTAGCTACAGATAAATATCTATAATAATGATGTAACATAACTCTTTTTAAATGAATTTTATCAGAATACTTATTTTATTTATGGAGATATTTATTATGGGGTATAAATATGAAAGTTTTTTTGAAATATTTTATTTTATATATAAGATGTTATTTTAGTTTGCAATTTGAATGGATTGGCTTGTTGATATAGCTTTATTTCCAGTTGGAGGAGAGAGTAAGTTTGAATAAAAAAATACAGAAAATCTTAATGATCACAATAGTGATGAATTGACACCCTTCAACTTTCAGAATCTGAGCAAGACAATGTGTACCCCTATTTTCCCAATTCTACATGAAGTCCAGCTCCTGCACTTTCATAATTTCATGACCCCCAAATAGAAAATATTGAAATTGTTTTTCTCTGTTAACTCCTGAACTATGCAGGAGATAAAAATAGAGTGAAAGAAAAGATGAGAATTTCATTCTCTGTCTTAAGCATTTTAAGAACATTATTAAGGGAAATTTATATGCCATAAATATGACTGGATATAAATGTAAATTCAATGATTATTAGAACCTTTAGCACAGTGTTAGAAAGAAGTAATGAAAGCAGACATTGTATGTTTTTCTGGCGATCTAATGGGAAAAGCTGCCTTTCATTAAATATGATATCAGTTGTAGGTTTTTCATAGATATTGTTTGTGAAATTGATTAAATCCTCTTATGTTTATAATTTGTTGAGGAATCATGAATAGGTGTTAGAATGTGTCAAATAATCTTTCTGGGTCTACTGAGAAGGTCATTTGGTATCTTACAATCTGTTTTTAAAAATTAAACTAACCTTCAGTTTCTAGAGTAAATCCCACTTGGTCTCATTGACAGTATGTTTTCAGATCACTAGATTTTACTTATTTTTAAAATTTGCATAAGAAAATCAGGAAAGTTATTGCTCTTGTTTACTTTCATATATATATACTCTTTCCCAAAATGTTGTGAAGAATACTTTCTTATTTTTTAAATGCTTGATAGAATTCACCAGTGAATCTAACTGGGCCTGAGTTTTTCCTTATGGTTATATTTTTAATTAGTTGTCATAAATTGTGTGCAGTTTGAGGTTACAGACAGTCTCTTTTGACATTTAAATCCCCTTAAAGAACATGACTTTAATAGCAAAAACATTAGCAAAATAATCAAAGCTTTGAAAACATAGTTTGAAGTATATTAGGATGATAAATAAACCAGTTGTTTTGAAGTTAAGTGTAAATAACAAGTGAGCTTTTCAAAATTCATTAGGGACAGTTCTTAAAGAGCTCATTTTTAGTTGAATTAGGACTTATAGAAAATAAATATCACATCATTCTTTTCCACTTTTTTTTTTTTTTTCGGTACTGGGGATTGAACTCAAGGGCATTCTACCTCTGAGCTATACCCCCAGCCCTATTTTTTAATTCTTTATTTTGGAACAGGGTCTCACTAAGTTGCGAAGTGCCTCGCTAGGTAGCTGAGGCTGGCCGCGAACCGGATCCTCCGGTCTCAGCCTCCCAAATGCTGGGATTACAAGCGTGCACCACCATACCTGACTTTTTTTCCACTTCTAATTCTAATATAGTGCACTATAGGATTAAATTGCATTTTTCTTTGTTTATTTTGTTTTATTTTTTATTGCTCATATGTTTTGTGTGTGATGAATGTATGTGTATGTGTGTGCTTTAAATATGAATTACATTGACTCTCTTATGTCCATAAGCATAAAGAAAACCTAGAGATTTTTTACCATCCTGCAAAATATTTCATGGTCTGCTTTTCAAAGGTAGAGTTTCTATAGTTTCTAATTCTTTAAGATTTATTCAGTGTTTTCTAAGGTCTCTTTTCCATTAGAGAAGTAGACTGAATATCTATTTGTCCCCCAAATACCATCAGCGGGGAGAGAGGAACCCTCATAAGGGAGATTCATGTCCTTAACAAAAGAGATGTCAGAGAGATCCCTTACTTTTTCCACCATGTGAAATACAAAAAAAATGGCCATACATAAAGAAGCAAAACTTCACCAAGTAGCGAATCTGCCAACATTTTGATAATGGACTTCCTAGTCACCAGAAATTTAAGAAATAAATGTCTGCTGTTTATAAGACACCCAGTTTCTACTTTTTTGTTATAGCAACCTGAAAAAAAAATAAGAAAACTAGATATTTATATTCCTAAAGACATGGAAGCATAGATCATGTAAATAACTTTCACTTTATGTTTTAATATTTTGTGTGGATAGAAATAGTCAATTTATCTTTAGGGATGAGTAAGTAAAAAATGTTTCACATATTAAAATTTCTGTTCAGTTCTGAAAAGGTATGGCTAACTAAGAAATCCAGTACTGTGGCATATCTATTACAAAGGATAAAAATAATTTTATTATTTAAGATGTTGTAAGGTTTGCCAGCAAATGACAGATGTGCTACAATATTATTATTCTCACAAATGTAAGGCTCCTACTCAACTTAATCCTAAATGATAGCTCAGAAACCATTCAGCTGTTTTGATAACACTACTCAGCTTTAGAATTGTAGCCTTTGGCGTCAAGAAAAACTCCTTCACTTTAGGATTCCAGTTTTGCTAAGTAGGCCCAATCATATAAATCTCCTTAAATTACATGTAGCTTTACTACTTCTACTCTAGTTAAACTATGTGAGTCACTGTGCTTGCCAAATTATTCACTGAAACTTCTCAAACCCACCTCTTCAAGAACTCTTATATGGTATACTCTGTCCTACATATTAGTGAAAGAAAGCCTCATCTCTTACTTCTCACAAAGCTATAGGACTCAGTTTCTCAATTAAAAACTCTGCAAACAGACCAGTTTTAAAAATTACATTTCCACTCTAGACTTCAGCTAGATCACAAATAGTAAAGCAATAAAATCAGCCTTTTGTCACTTATGTTATGCTAATTATAAATGTAAATAAAATTTGTGTAGAGCCAAATAACACAGGACAGCATTATTCAAGAAATTTATATATACATTTCCTTTAATTCTATGACTCATTCTATCTATGAGTTATTCTATCTATTCCACAGCAAAGGAAATGTTTTACCTAAAGCTACACAGCTAAGGGAAAAGGTGTCTTTTTTGAAAAGATCTCAGTTTAACTGTTAAATCCAGTTTTATTCCCTCCATATTAATTATATTTATCTTCAGCTTTTATTTTCAGAACTAGAAGTATATATGAACTAATACATAATTTAATCAAGCCCTAATTTCCTATAACTTCTTGAAGGCTGAGCTATGGAAAGAGAAAAACAGACTGCAGTCTAATATGTACTAAATTACATGCACTGTACTAACTGGTGACAATATGTTAAGATTGCCAAATTTTCCTTGTCACCTTCTGAGGTAGAGATAATTAATCTCATTTTAGAGTTGAATAAACTGAGGCTCAGGAAGGTTAATTGCTTCGCACAAAGTAACAAAGCTAATAAAGAAGAACAAGAATGCGAACCTAGATCTCTCTAATATATAAATCTACCTGCCTCCTTTCTCACATTGATGCTTTCCTGATTAGCATCATGTGTTAATAATAAGAGCTAATCATTTTGTATGCTCTTTTTCCCTCCAGAGTTTCCATTTTTATTCTCTGTAAATGTATCCTTTCTTACCTTGAATTTTCTGCAATAATTATCGCTGCTACCACTGTCCCACACAAATACACATGCTCTGCATTATGGGACTGTATGCTCTCATCTTTTTAAGCATTATAACATAGATAGTTTCAAATGCAAAGTAAACAAAAGAGTATAATGAATCCTCATGTCTCCATAAATTAGCTCCAAAAAGAATCAACATTCATGATCAACATCCTTTTTTAGTATATACCTCTACACACCTATCTCATTCAATTTTTCAGATAAAATTTGCATAAATTAAAATACACTGATATTAAATGCATAATTTTGATGAATTAATACATGCATAATTTACATTTTCTATAAAGATATAGAGCATTTTCATCAGCACAGATATTTCATTTTTTGCCTTGCTGTCCACAGAGATGACCACAGTTCTGATTTTCTTTTCCACTATAAATCAGTTTTGTCTGTTACACAGCTCCTCTAGGAAATCATAAGGTATTTTTTGTTGTTATTCTTCAGCTTCTTTGGCTCACTGTAATGTCTGAATTTCATCTATTTTATCTATGTTGTGTGTATCGTAATTTGTTGTGTTTTAGTTTGGGTAGTGGCCTTCTTCAGCATATTTATTCATTATGTGAATAAATCACACAGCACTTATCTATTATTCTGATCACTGACATATGAGGTATTGATAATTTGGGAATGTTTTTGATGAAGCTTCTGAGAACATTTGGATATAAGTCTTTCTGTGGACAAATGTGTTTGTTTTTCTTGGTCACATTCCTGGAATTGAGATTGATAGAGCAAATGTTTATCTTTGTAAGATTTTCCAAACCTCTATTTCCAAAGTGATTATCCCATTTACATTCCCCCTCAAAAATGAGTGAGAGGTATTAGTGATTTAACATAACCACTAACATTTGAGTGCTATCAGCCTGCTATGGTTTGGATTTATTATGTCTCCCTAGATCTAATGGAGACAAAGGCAGCCATGTTAAAGGTAGGGCTTGGTTCCTGAGAAGGGACCCCTGGGATGTGTTCTTGGGGATTATATATGGTTTCTCCTCCCCTTGCTCTCTCTCTCTTGCTTCCAGCCTCTGTGATGTGAGAGTCGAGTCCCTTTCTCTCCTTTCTCTCTTCATCCAGCACCATGCCCTGAATGCCCTGAGCTCTGTACATTTTACTTGGGCTAACATGTACTCAAACCCTGAAACCTCCAGAACTGTGAACAAATAAATGTTCCTCCCTCTAAGTTGTGGTGGTCAGGTGTTTTGTATTACAGCAGTGAGCATACTGAATGAAGCACAGCCTTTATAATTTTAGCCTTTTAGGGAGAGGCGTGTTTGGTAATATCTCATGTTTTAAATTTGCATTTCTCTGATGATTAATGTAAACCATGAAGACATTCTTGTAGTTTGTCTTATAGCAGCTTTATAGTGTTAATTTTTACAGTTATATCAGTCATCTTGAATTAACTTTGCATATTGTGTAAAATAGAGGTAATAGTTCATTTTGTTTCCATAGGGATATAGCCAGATGAAAAGAAACATAAAACACCACTTCTACAAAGAAATATAGGTTTCTTGATTCTCAGATCACTATCATTGATTTTTTTTTCTTTCTTGTGGCATTGAGGATTGAACCCAGGGGTGATCTTCCTCTGAGCTACAACCCTAGTCCCATTTTATTTTGAAACAGGGCCTCACTAAACTACATAGGGCCTCACTAACTTTCTGAGGCTGGCCTCAAGCCTACAATCCTCCTGTCTCAGCTTCCTAGGTAATGGGATTACAGTCCCACCACATGACTCTGTGTATTCTTGGGTCAATATCACAACGTCTTTTCTTTGGCATTTTCACCATAATGTTTTGTATAATTTTTACCTCTTTCTCCAGAAGATTTTGATATATTCTTTTCACATATCACAGGATACATTTAGAAATAAATCATACTGCTATCTGTGAAATGTAGGAATCTTACAATACAGTTCTCTTGCATATATATGTTCACATATATTGTCTACATATTTTATCCTTACTTATGTTCATATATATTGTCTACACACATATTGTAAATCTAAGAATTTATTGGTGTTTATTATGCTTAAGCAGTTATATAACTTTAAAGAAATTCAAAAACATAATCTTAGTCTTCTTTTGTTTCACCATCCTTATTGATGCATAATAGACACACAATCAAACCACATATTTAAAGTGTACAATTTGATAGGCTTTGGCATTACATATATATATATATATATATGTATATGTTTAATGACTAAAACAATCAAGATAATGAACATGTCCATAGCATTCATAAGTTTCTTTTTTCCCATTGTAATTCTGCCCTCATACTTCGTGCTATCCCAGAGCAGGCAAACACTAATCTGCTTTCTGACATATACTACTGTTAAAATTTAAATTTTATATAAGTGAATTCATACTGTATTTTCTCACTTAGCTAAATTATTTTAACTTTAAACTAGGTCACTCCAAATATCAGTAACTCATTCTTTTTTTATTATAGAGTTGTATTCTATTGTATCAATATCTCAAAAAATACTTAACTCTGGGTTTTTGGTGGACATTTGAGATGTTTTGAGGTTTTGGCTCTTACAAGTATTGATACTATGAATACTCATGCAGAATTCTTTGTATGCACATATATTTTTGGGGGGGATGTATATAAATAGAGTGGAATGGCTGGATCTTATGGTATCTGTTCAACAGATTAAGAACCTACAAAACTGTTTTCCAACAGAACCATACCACTGTACATTATTAGCAGCAGTGTGTGAAATTCCAGTTGTTTCACATCTTCTCTAACATTTGCTATTGTTCAGTCCTTTTATTTTTCCAATTATAGATATTCCAAAAGTTGAGTAATGGTATTTTGCTATTCATTTCCTTAATGATGAAATTGACTATCATTTCATTTGCTTACTTGTTAGCTCTTTAATTTCATTGATGAAGTGTCTATGTAAATCTCTGTGCATTTTTTAAAAATTTGACTTTTCTTGTTTCTCTTTAACAGACTTTTTTTATAGTATGACATAAGTCACAAATATGTGACTTAAAAATATTTCTTCACAGTGCACATTTTCTTGATTCATTCTCTATTTTTAAAGAGCATAATTTCTTAATTTAGATAAAGTACAATTTAACTTATTCTTTTATAAGCATGCTTTGGTTTAGCTTCCTAAAATATTTTTTATAAACCCAGGATCACATAATTTTTTCCACTGTTTTCTCATAAAAATTTATAGTTTTAGATTTTCTTTTTTTTGCAGTACTCGGGATTGAACCCAGGGGTATTCTACCTCTGAGCTACACCCCAGTCCTACTTTTTATTCTTTATTTTTAAATAGGGTCTCACTAAGTTGCAGAAAGCCTCACTAAGTAGCTGAGGCTGGTCACGAACTCAGATCCTCTGATCTCAACCTTCCAAGTGCTGGGATTACAAGCATGTGCCACCACACCTGGCTAGTTTTGTTTTATATCTTTGCTAATTTTCTAATTTCTTTGTAAATTTTCTAGATGAGATACTAAAAGCTCTCAATTTAATTTTATATTATTCTATTTCTCTCAGAAGCTTTTCCCAATTAATTTGAGGTTATATTCATTGCTTTTATTTCTCTGCCTCATTAACTCACCAATTTCATGATATTTTAATTTCAGATATTATACTCCCTACTATCAGAATTTTCTTCCTAAAAACTTCCTTTTCTTTTCTTTTTTTTTTTTTTTTGTGGTACTGAGAATTGAATCCAGAGGCACTGTACCTCCAAACACTAAATTGCTAAGGCTGTCCTTGAACCTGCTATCCTCCTGTCTCAGCCCCCAAGTACTAGGATTACAAGCGTGTACCACCACACCCAGCCTATCAGAACTTTTATTTGTTTTTTATAGCTGTACTCTGTTAATATTCAACATCTACTAATTCATTATGAGTATATTTTCCTTTATGTCACTCAAAAAATTTTAATAGCTACTATAAATTCCTAGATTGTTAATTACAATATCATGATAAGTTCAGAATTATTTCTTGTTCGTTACATTTTTTTTCTTTGTGTAAATGTCATTCCAACGTTTGGGGATATTTTTTAACAGTGATAATGTTTTGTTTGAAAATTATAAACTACTTTACACTAAAAATATTATAGTGACTCTATATTCAAAGGATGTTTTTTACTTAAGGTGGCATTTTATTAGACTGAACCTCAACTGTATTTCCCCTTTGTGTACAGTAGCTGAATGAAATCTTCATGCACATATTTGAGGTTTGGAATGTTATATTTTTTTTTTTTTTTTTTTTTTTTTTTTTTTTTTTTTTTTTTTTTTTTTTTTTTTTTTTTTTTTTTTTTTTTTTTTT
>PVLC010014540.1:0-39098 GCA_004027655.1 Graphiurus murinus | reverse complement strand
AATAAAATCATGTTCTTTGCAGGGAAATGGATGCAACTGGAAAACATTATGTTAAGTGAGATTAGTCAGTCACAAAGAGTTAAGAAGCATATGTTCTCCCTAATATGTGGATGCTAGGGAGAAGATGGGGCATAGGAGGGTCTCTAGATGAAAAAGAGAGATCCTCGATAAGCAAAGAAATTGATTTAATTGTAGTGGACTCATGGGGCAGGGGGACACCCTAAAGCACATGATGTACCTACACAATCATATCAAGGTCACTCACTGAAGTGAACCTTAGGGGGAGGGAGGGGGAGGGAATGGGGAGGGAATCGGGGAAGGGGTCAAATGAGAATTGTGTGCAAATATGTTAACAATTTGTACTTAACAAAGATGTATGCTATACTACACGAGTTACTACAATAAAAAAATTTAAAAAAATAAAAAATAAATTAAAAAAAACAAAATATGGTCCATAACCTAGTGGTAACCACATCACTTGGGTGCTTGTTAGAAATACAAAATCTGAGCCGGGCGTGGTGGCGCACGCTTGTAATCCCAGCATTCGGGAGGCTGAGACCGGAGGATCCGGGTTCGCGACCAGCCTCAGCTACCTAGTGAGGCACTCCGCAACTTAGTGAGACTGGGTTTCAAAATAAAGAATAAAAAATAGGGCTGGGGTTATAGCTCGGAGGTAGAATGCCCCTGAGTTCAATGCCCAGTACCGCAAAAAAAAAAAAAAAAAAAAAAAAAAAGAAATACAAAATCTGAGCCAGGTGTGGTGGCACACACTTATAATCCCAGTACTGGCTGAGACCAGAGGATCTGGGTTCGCAGCCAGCCTCAGCTACTTAGTGAGTTAGTGAGGCTCTTCGGAACTTAGTGAGACTCTGTTTCAAAATAAAGAATAAAAAATAAGACTAGGGGTTTGGTTCTGAGGTAGAATGCCCCTGGGCTCAATCCCCAGTACTAAAAAAAAAAGAAAGAAAAAGAAATACCAAATCTGCATTTAATAAAATCCCCAGATAATTCTTATACATAGTACAATTTGAGAATTTGTGTTGAGGATTTAATAAACTATACAGCACCTGGTAAATGTTCAATTGATGTTTGCCATTACTAACATTTGTACTAATAATTTCAAGGTAAACAATTTTTTTCCATCCCTGTCCTCATTTTTCCAGATTCAATATTTTATTATTTGTGCTATGCTTTTGCTAAAATAAAATTCCCTCCCAAAGTTATTCATTATTAAAGATGTAAAACCCATATGTCTTAATTATAAGGTAAAATGAGCCACAACCAAATTTTGTTTTGTCTTTTTAAATTTTTTAGGAAAATTAAATAGGAATAATTTCTGTATTGCTTATCTTTAGTGCCCTTTACAGCCATACAGTTCTTCCTAAGTTTAGAAAAGGAAAACTGTATTTCACCCAAGATTGCTCTTTTAAAAACTATGTTTTGTATATTCTGTTTAGAAGCAGAGTTATTAGCAAGTACAAATGTCATGATTGGTTTAAACTTTTTAGTTGTTTCAAATGGACTTGTACCTATATGCAAATTAAATTTGACAACCAAAGAAACCATTGCTGTTGTGATAAAAAAGAACCGATTTTGTGTATTTCAGACTTAGGGTTCAGCATATTGTGAAACAGATTCAGGAACCAACACAACAGTAAATTCCAAGCTCATTGAATGTAGCATCTGCCACCTGAGATGTCACCAAGTTGATTTCATGTCATGAGCCACTGATAAGGTAATATTCTGATTCTTCTACTGCTTTATTTTTACTTTTTGAATTTGGCCTAGAAAAATGTTATTTTTTGTTGTTGCTGTCCATTTGCTAACCATGAATTTTCAGACACAGACCCATTCCTTTCACAGTCTCGAGGCTCACCCAGCAAGAGATGTAAAGATCTTGGTGTTCTATAGGAAGAATAGAAACTCTGTATTTTCTGTGCTGGCCTAACCTTTCTTATATTCTAGAACATTCAACCTCTCTTTCAGCCAGAATTCTCACCACTGTGATCCAAACGCCTGACATGCAAAATTTAGAGGAAGAAGAATTATATTTCCTCACAGTTCTGGAGATTTTAGTCCATGCTAGACTGGCTTCCAAGCAGGAACAGGGGCTTCGGGTCCTCAAGGCATAATGGTAGGGAGCAGAGAGAGGGTAAGAGCTTGTGTCAGCTCACAGCAGCAGAGCAGAGAGGAGAAGATGCAGCATCTGACCCAGGAAAACACTGTCCCAGGCCACACCCCCAGAGACCCTTCCCCAGCAAGCAAAACCCACCTCTGAGCATGACTGCCTTGTCTAATTCATGAGATCTAGGGGACATTTTAAATCTAAACCATAACACCATCCTTGATTCGTCATGAAGATATGAGTGTAGATATTTAGTGATCTCGGTCCAGTATGAGAGAGCTGATATCAGCCACCGTGTCCATAGCTCCGAGGATGGGAGCCTTGATCAGCACTTCTGAGAATTAATGAGAAAGGTCACCAGCTAAGACCCTGCTCACTTCTTTGTCCTTCATGAGGGCAGAAGTCCTTTTGTTATTTACTCATGAAAGTTAAAGATATTTCTTGTCCTTAGTAAACAGAATTATGATGCCTAACTTTCTGACTTCTTGTTACTTCAAGTGTGGTCCTAGAACCAGGATGGTTATCATCCCCTGGGAGTTGGCTAGAAATGCAGACTCCTAGGCATCACTTTAGCCCCACTGTACCAGAACCAGGACTTTAATAAGGTTCCCAGGTGATTACTATGCACATTAAAATGCAAGAAACACCTGCAATCCCAGTACTTGAGAGACTGAGGCAGGAGGATTGCGGGTTCAAGCACAGCCTCAGAAACTTAGCAAGACACTAAGCAACTTAACAAGACTCTGTTTCAAAACAAAAAATAAAAGGGCTGGGGGTATAGCTCAGAGGCAAAACATGCCTGAGTTAAATCTCCAGTACCACACACACAAAAAAAAAGTCAAGAAATTCTGTTCTAGATACATTTATGCAATATCTTCCTATTCCATATTTTTAAAAGTTGACAGAGTATTACCTTACCTTGATTTTTTTCTTCCCTCAAAGAAAAATTTAAAACCCCAAACTTTAATGTTTCCCTCATTTGGGGGGAACACTCTTCCCTACATTATTCTCTTGATTTTCTCATTTTTAGTCATATGTTTTATTCATCATTCCAGAAAGTGATTCCGTGAAACAAGAGGACATAAGGCTGCTCCCAGAGCCCCCTGGGACTATGTGGAAAACCATCGGTTACACCCCTTATGAGGTAACTAACTTCTCATTGTCAATGTGAAGTTCTTTTGTGTCCTCAAGGATGGCTTTGCCACAAAGAAAATATTATTCAGAGGCTAATTTTGTTCTTGGAAATAATATCCAACTCAAATTAAATTAACAGATTTAGAAGCAGATCTTTCTTCAACTTTTAAGTTCAACTTACAAATGTTATTGTTTGCCTTATAAAATACAATTGGATTTTATCAAAATTTCACAGGAACCTTTATGATTAATTAAATTCTCTTAAATAATTCAATCCAAATTTTTACATTTTTTTATTTTCTAAGTACATCCATTGTTGCCTACCAAACAACTTCCTCAAGAAAATCACTGACTCTAATGAATCTAATAAGATAAACTTCGAAATAAATTCTTTCAAATGTACTAATATTGTTGACAAACATGATAATCCGGTCATCACACAATAATTTTTGTTATATATGCATTTTTTTTTTTTTGCGGTACTGGGGATTGAACTCAGGGTCATTCTACCTCCGAGTTACACCCCCAGCCCTATTTTTTATTCTTTATTTTGAAACCGAGTCTCACTAAGTTGTGGAGTGCCTCACAAGGTAGCTGAGGCTGGCCACGAACCCAGATCCTCCGGTCTCAGCCTCCCGAATGCTGGGATTACAAGCGTGCGCCACCACGCCCGGCTTGTTATATATACATTTTAAATTACAAGCATAAGGCTAAGCTGTTAGATTATTGAATAATCAAAATTATCTTAGACATCCAGAGTAAACATACACTGAGAAGTCCCACACATAATGCAAAAGTATGAATACTCTTGGTTTGATATATTTATCTCTAGACTTACCTGTAGATGTTCTTAGTGCTAATGCAGTGGTTCTCAGCAAAGCATGATTTTGCCTCTCAAGGCACATTTAGCAATGTCTGGAGACATTTTTGGTTTTTGCCACTGAAGTGAGAGAGTGGTCCTAGCATGTAGTTGGTGGAGGCCAGGATGTTGCTAAACATCATACAGTGCAGAGATGTAGGGGTGAAGAAACATTTCCCTCCACATACCCTCTATTTTCTGGAATAAATAACAAAGAGTAAAGAGGAACAAAATCATACAAAAAAAGGCATAAAATATAATGTGCAAAATGGAAAAAATCACAGCACAGGGGAAAATTACAGAAGTGTGATTACCCACTAGCTTAACAATATTAAGAAAAGTGCATACCCCCTTTTCTCTAGGGGATAGTAGACAATTTTTTAAGACAATAGTGTATGATTTTTAGGAGAATTTAATGGGCTTGGAGAACATACAGTGGCTTGGGACAAAGTCTGCAGAATGGACAATGGTTTATAAATTGTTCTCTTTGGAATACTGACTGAACGGGACTGAAGTAGAAGACAAAGGTGTATGACAAGTCTGTCAAGGTATACTGGTAGACTTTGGCTTCTCTTCCTATAATAGGAGTATAGTTAAGACTCTAGGAAGGAACTAGAGGTAATTATTTCTTCCTTAAGGACTTTAAATGGACATAGAGATATTAGAGAAAAACTTCTTCTAGCATTTGCTACTCTCTGAGTCCTTTAATTTAAAATAATCAGTATACCAGGGTACTGTATGATGGGAGGCAATCTCTAGACTCCTTCAGAGAACAACCCCCCCCCAACAGAGAATTAATCAGCACAAACTGTCACTGGTGCCAAAGTAGAGAGACACTGGAATAAAGGTCCTATCATTGCAAGTAATTTTGGGGTCACTTCCAAGTGACCTTGGGGTTACACTCTCACTTGACTGATATTTGGTTATAATTTGAGATCTAGAGCAACAGATACCTAGAGCCATCTTTCCTCAATCTAAACTGCCTTATGGTATCCAACCCTGCTTCTAACTCACACATTCTTTTCATGGTGGCCATCCCAATGGGCAACTCCAAATTCAGTTCTTAGCAACAAGAACCATGCAGGAGGTATCACAATACCTGACTTTAAACTCTACTACAAAGCCACAGTAATAAAAACAGCTTGGTATTGGCACAAAAACAGACACACAGACCAATGGAGCAGAATAGAAGACTCAGAAACAGACCCACAGACCTACATTTGACTGATTTTTGACAAAGGAGCCAAAAATATACACTGGAAAAAGGATAGCCTCTTTAACAAATGGTGTTGGCAAAACTGGTTAACCATATGCAGGAAACTGGAAATAAACCCCACTTTCTCACCCTGCACAAGAGTCAACTCAAGGTGGATTAAAGACCTGGAAGTTAGGCCAGAGACCTTGCAGCTACTTGAAGAGGGCATAGGCCCAACACTTCAACACATAGGCACAGGTAAAAACTTTCGCAACAAGACCTCAAAAGCACAAGCAACCCTCAGGAAGATCAATACATGGGATTGCATTAAACTAAAGAGTTTTTGTGCACCAAATTCAGATTCTATAAATGAGGTGAATTTATATCAGAGTACCCTGAGAAAGTTCAACTCAAGGCTTACCTACTTTTGTAGCTTGTTTTACGTTTTCATCTGATAAGGGTCACTGAAAATCTAAGACTCTTCAACCCAGGTTACTCCCCATTTGATTGGATTTATCTAACCTGTTTACAGCTTCACTCTCATAAAATCTTATCCTATCTAGGAAGGCTGAAACATTTAAATGCTTTCCATTGGATTCTGCATATTAGCCAGATTTTCTCTGGCTAGATGATCAAGTTCTGAAGTTATTCTAATGCCAATTATGATAAGGAACACAGATATGTAGACAGATTAGTAAACTTATGCTATAATGGAATATATAATATTGTTATATAGATATATTACACATAATATATAGTGCATATATTATATGTATAGGAATAACATATATAATATTTTTGCATACCTGTCATGTGTCAAGCACTGATGTTTTACATTTAATATTGCTCTAAACATAAGAATTGTGGCTTAATTTGCTGATAGGGTCTTGCAAATTTCTTTCTCTATGATCAAGGTGGTCTATCCTTCATACAGCAAGTATTTATGGAGTATTTATTATGTGTCAGATATTGTGTAATATGCTCAAGATGAGAAATTGACCAGGATATATGTAGTCTGCACCCTCCTGGACGGTATATTCAAAGGCAGTTTTTAGAATTAAATGAGATAATACATTCCAGCCCTTTATACCTCATCAATCACCATGGAAATTCTAAAGACTGACACACAGTGGCTTCAGTGGCATTAAATGAGAAGCCTTTCCATCTCCAGGGTATAGGGTCATCGTAGGGCTGAAATCTAGAAAAGTTTAAATGATTCATTTATGTTTACTAACAAAAATCACAAAGTCACTTGGTTACAATAGGATAGACACAGCCAGCAAGAAGGGTTCCATCATCTTCAGTCCACAGCTTTCAAGATTACTCTGGGGTCTGACATACAGCCAGAAGATAGTAGGGGGAAGGAGAGAAGAATGTGAGTTGTGGATGGATAGTTTTTTATGGGCCACACGTAGATGGTATGCCTCACTAGTGCTTGTGTTTAATTGTCTGGATTTGAACTCAGTCATGTGGACATTAGATGCACAAGTGGAAGAAGATCTAGTTTTAGTGACTAGCTAGCCACTGTCTAATGTACCCATTCATGTATGATTAATTAATTATGGTAAACAAGGTTATATGAAAACTCTGAGCTTGCATCTTGAATCTCGATAGTTGATTCATTTTGTATTCCAAACCTTAAGATGGACATTTAAATAGAAAGATAAAATATGTTACTTTAGAATAACTCCATTTTCTGCTTAGAGTCGCAGTTTTTCGCAGTTTATAATTGAAGGTATTGAAATAGCAAAGATTAGAGCACAAAGTAACCAAACAGAATGTGAAAAGTGGAGTAGAGAAAAATCAATGAAACCAAAAGTTGATTTTTTGACAATACTTTAGCCATCCTGACCAAGAAAAAAGAGAGAGAAGAAACTAATCACTAAAATCAGAAATGAAATAGGGGACATTACTACCAACCCAAACAAAATAAATAAGATTGCAAAGGAATACTACAAACAATTGTATGCCAACATTGACAAATTCCTAGAAAAACCCAAACTGCTGCAATCAACTCAAGAAGTGGAAAATAAAAGAGGATAAATCAATCAATCAGTAAATAAATACTGGCCTCTTAGAATGATTTGTGAAGCCAGAAAAATGGACTATATCATTCAATCCAAAACAACTGAACACACAAATTAGAAGAAGCAAAATTTATTTGCTCATAGTTTTTGGATATTTTAGGTCCAGTCCATGTGAGGCCAGGTCTATGGAACTCAGGTCATGGTGGCAGGAAGCAGAGAGAGGGGAGAGCAAGGCTCTGCTCTCATATCACAGATGCAGTAGCCAGAGAGCAAATAAGCAAGGGGATTCAAAGACAAAAGCACAGTCCTTATCCGGGTGTGGTGGCCCACGCCTGTAATCCCTGTACTTGGGAGGCTGAGAAAGGAGGATTTCAGGTTTGAGGTCAGCCTCAATAACTTAGTGAAGCCCTCCACAACTTAGTGAGACCCTGTTTCAAAATAAAAGAATAAAATAGGGCTGGGGTATAGCTTGGAGGTAGAGGGCATCTGGGTTCAATTCCCAGTACCTCAAAACAAAACAAAACACCCCACAGTCCCTAAGGCCACACCCCCAGGAACTCACCTTCTCCAGTCACACCCCACCTGCATAGATAACCACCCAGTAAATTTATTACAATGGGTTTATCCACTCATGACAATCATATTAACTGTGTACATTCATACATGAGCTCTTCAAGGGACATTCTATATCTTACCATAACATAGACCAAGATATCATAAGGAAAGAAAACTACAGATCCTTGTCTTTCATAGTTTAGATGCAAAAAATCCACATACAATTATTATAAAAATGAATTCACCAACATATTAAAGGGATTATATACCATGCCCAAGAGAGATTGCAAAGTTGGTTTGACATGGAAAAATAAGTTACTATAATATACTAAATTAATAAAATAAAGGGCAAAAACCACATGTTCATCTCAATAGATGAAGAAAAGCATTTGAAAAAGTCAGTGCCCTTTCATAATAAAAAATACTCAGCAGCCATGTGTGGTGGCTTATGCTCATAATCCCATTACTTGGGAGGCTGAGACAAAAAAAATATTGCAAGTTCAATGATAGCCTCAGCAGCTTAGCAAGACTCTCAGCAACCTAGCAAGACTCTGTTTCAAAACATACAAAAAAATGGTAAAGGGTTGGTGGAATTCTAGCTCAGAGTTAGAATACCCCTGGGTTCAATCCCTAGTAACACACACACACACAAACAACAACAACAACAAAAACTCAACAAATTAGGGATAGAAGGGAACTTCCTCACTCTGATAAAAAGTATTCATGAAAAACCCACAGCTAACTCCTATTTAATGGTGAAAGACTGAATTATTTCCTCTAAAATCAGGAAAAAGAAAGTAAAATCTCTTTATACTGCATTTAAACATACTAGAGGTTCTAGACAGGAAAGTTAGGCAAGAAAGAGAAATAAAGGACACCCAGACTAGAAAGGATTAAGTAAAACTATCTCTATTCACAAATAACATGACCTTGTATATAGAAAACCTCAAGGAATACATTAAAACTACTGGAACTAATAAATTCAGAAAGTATGCATGATAAAAAATTAATATGAAATATCAACTGTATTTCTACATTTTTGCAATGAACAATCAGAAGATGAAATTAAGAAAACAATTACATTTAGAATAACATTAAGCAGAATAAAATGCTCAGAAATAAAATTAAAGCAAAAATTGTAAAATCTGTACTCTGAAAACTACAAAGCATTTTTGAAAGAAATTAAAGAGCAGGGCATTGTGGTGCATGCTTGTAATCCCAATATTTGGAAGGCTGATACCGGAGGATACAGGTTCTCAGCCATCCTCAGCTACTTAGTGAGGCCCTCCGCAACTTAGTGAGACACTGTTTCAAAATAAATAAAAAATAGGGCTGGGGATGTAGCTCGGAGGTATAATGCCCCTGAGTTCAATCTCCAATACCGCAAAAAATAAATAAATAAATAAATAAATAAATAAATAAATAAATAAATAAATTGATTAAAGACTATATAATTAAAGACAACCATGCTCACTTATTGAGAGAATTAATATTGTTAAGGTGGTTAATAGTTCCCAAATCAACCTACAGATTCAGATGTAATCCCTATCAAAATCTATGCCGCTTTTTAATTTTTTTAAGGAACCAAGAAGTTGATCCTAAGATTCATACAGGAATGCAAGGGATCCAGAAAAGCCAAAAAAATCTTGAAAAAGAAAAACAAATTTGGACTAAAACTTAGCAATTTCCAAACTTACTACAAAGCTACATTAATTAATACTGTGTGGTACTGGCATAAGAACAGATAAATAAATCAGTGGAATTAAATTAAGACTCAAGAAATAAACTCTCATATTTCTGGTCAATTGATTTTTAGCAATGGTACAAAAACAATTAAATAGGCAAGAGTAATCTTTTTTAACAAATAGTTCTGGGACAACTGGATATCCACAGAATTAAGAGCCCTACTTTATACCATGTATAAAAATCATATCAAAATGGATCAAAGGCCTAAATATAAGAGCTAAAACTATAAAACTCTTAGAAGAAAACATAGGCCTAAATCTTCCTGGTCTTGAATTCGACAATAGTTGATAAATGAGATATCAAAACTCAAGCAACAACAGTGAAATGATAGATACGTTGGATTTCATCAAAGTTAAAAGCTATTATTGTAACTCAAAGGACATCCTCAGGAAAAATGAAAAGATAATCCTCAGAATAAGAGAAAATATTTGCAAGTTATATATCCATTAAGAACTATATATAGAAAATATAAAGAACTCTCATTACTCAATAATAAAAAGACAACCTAATTTTGAAATGGGCAAAGGATCTGGATAGACATCTATGCAAAGAGAATAGCCAGTAAGTACATGACAGGTTGTACATGATCATTATTCATCAAGGAAATGCAAATCAAAACCATAATGAGATACTGTTTCACACTCACTTAGGATGGCTATAATAAAATGATAGATAATAACAATTATCAGTAAAGATATGGAGAAATTCAAACCCTCATTCATTGCTGTTGAGAATGTAAAGTGATGCAGCTGTTTTGGAAAACATTCTGGCAATTCCTCAAAAGTTTCCAAATATGGTTATCATATGATCCAGCGATTCTACTCTTTGGTATGTATGTAAGAGAAATGGAAACAGTTGTCCACCCCAAAATTTGCACATAAATGTTCATAGCAGCATTATTCATAGTCGCAGAAAAGTGGAAAAAAGCCAAAATATCCACCAACTGATGAATGGATAAACATAATATGCTGTATCCATAGGATTTGGCCACAAAAAGGTATAAAAGTTACCCCAAAAAAGTGATTGAAATTGTAAGGCTCCCCACATACACAAAAATCTTTTTTCTTTTAGTTTATTTCTATACAATAGTAAAACATTTGTCAGGTGTGTGCGTGTGTGTGTGTGTGTGTGTGTGTGTGTGTGTGTGTGATGTACAATGTACATTTAGTCCATATGTTCAAACTATCATACATCAAAACTCCAAAACACTTGAGATCTGCTGCTTCAAATATTATTATACTCAGCCAAGCTTGGTGGTGCATACCTATAGTCCCAGTACTTGGCAGACTGAGACAGGAGGATCACAAGTTCAAGGAAAACCTCAGCAATGAAATGAGACTCTCGGCAACTTAGCAAGACGCTGTTCCAAAATAAGAAATAAAAATAAAAAAGGCCTGAGGGTTTAGCTCAGAGGTAGAAAGCCCCTGGGTTCAATTCCCAGTACCGCAAAAAATAAATAACATAAAAAGGACTGCAGGTGTAGCTCAGAGGCAGAATGCCCCTGAGTTCAATCCCCAGTACCAAAAAATAATAACAAATAAAAATTTTAAATAAAAGATCTGAGGGTGTAGCTCAGAGGTAGAATGTCCCTGGGTTCAGTCCCCAGTGCATGTACACACACACACAGTAGTCATTGTATTGTAAGAAATGCCTTTTAGATTTTCCCCTATCTTCTAAAAGACAAATCCTTTTTGAAGTTTTCATGTCTTCCTATACATTTACTCAGGACTGAGAAAAGGGGAAAATATCAAAGTAGAAGAGAGAAGATGGAAACAAAGAGGTAGATGAGAAAAAATTTTCCACATTCCCCACTTTGGCCTTTGTTTTCCATCCTTTTGATACATTGGAAATTATATTTTTCCCTTTTTTTCTTTAAATGTTGCCTTCATCTTTGTTCTTTTTTATCAACGTGTGTGTGTGTGTGTGTGTGTGTGTGTGTGTGTGTGTGTGAAAGATAGAGACAGAGATAGATACTGAGGATTGAACCCAGGGGCATTCTATATCTGAGCTACACCCCAGCCCTGTTTTATTTACTGTTTGGGAAACAAGGTCTTGCTAAGTGGCCGAGGGTCTCACTAAGTTGCTGAGGCTGATTTCAAACCTGCAATCTTCTTTTCTCAGCCTCTCAAGTACCAGGATTACAGGGATGTGCCACTATGTCTGGCTGCCTCCTTTCCTTCTTCCTTCCTTTCTTCTTCTCTTGGTCTATTCCTTCCCCCTTCTGTCCACAAATTCTTGTTAAATAACTAGAAAGCGTTGCCGGGCGTGGTGGCGCACGCTTGTAATCCCAGCATTCGGGAGGCTGAGACCAGAGGATCCGGGTTCGCGGCCAGCCTCAGCTACCTAGTGAGGCACTCCGCAACTTAGTGAGACTCGGTTTCAAAATAAAGAATAAAAAAATAGGGCTGGGGTATAGCTCGGAGGTAGAATGCCCCTGAGTTCAATCCCCAGTACCGCAAAAAAAAAAAAAATAACTAGAAAGCATCAAGTACTGAATCATTTTTTAACTTTCCTTTTCTAGTCCAGTTCTGCTTCCTTCCATCTATCCTCAGATCCTAGTGCTTTTCTAGTCTCTCCTATAGTCATTTATTCAAGTCCTTTCTCTCTACTAATGCTTAAATGACTGATAAAAGATGAAAATGTTTTCCTTCTGTGGTTGAGACCCTCTCATATTCCTTCCTTAGGTACAAAATCTTAGTTTTCTTTTAGATTGCACTGGAAGCTTTGGTAAGACTATGTTACCCAACTTACCTTGCACGTATAGTTAACCAGTGCAATGTAAAGAGAGATTGTTGGTTGAATGGGGTGTCCAGGAAGCCTCTTTATAAAGGATTGCAAGTGCTTTTTTTTTTTTTTTTCTACTTGGAATCGAACCCAGGGACATTCTACCTCTGAACTACACCCCCAGCCCTATTTTATTTTGAAACAGGGTCTGACTAAGTTGCGGAGAGCCTCACAAGTTGTTGAGGCTGGCCATGAAATGGTGATTTCCCTGCCTAATCAAACCCGGCTTTCTTTTTTATCATTTTGTGTGTGTGTGTGTGTGTGTGTGTGTGTGTGTGTGTGTGTGTTGCTGGGGATTGAACCCAGGGACATTCTACCTCTGAACTATGTTCCCAGCCCTATTTATTTATTTATTTATTTATTTATTTATTTATTTATTTATTTATTTTGAAACAGTATCACTAAATTGCTGAAGTCCTTGCTAAATTCTTAAGACTGGCCTCGACCCTGTTATCCTGTTTCAGCCTCCCAAGTATTGGAATTACAGGTGCGTGCCATTATGCCCAGATTATACCTTTTGACTTTCCTTCTTTCTTTTTTCCTGATAGTTGGAATATATATATATATATATATATATATATATATATATATATATATATATATATATATGACAGCCTCAGCTCCAGAAGTCTTCTTGGAGTCTGAATGGAATTGGGAGACAGAATGAGCATACTTAGGATGATGAAGCAAGAAGACAGAATGTGCCTGGGTTCCCAATGACCATGGGACTTCCCTCCCAACATCAGGCTGCCTGTTTCTGTATTTATTATACATGAGGGAAAAATAAACTCTTAGGTGTTTAAGCCACTGCTATTTGGGGTTTTCTGTTTCATGCAGCCAAATCTAGTACTAAGATCTTCCAGTGGTGGCATTAGCATTTCAGCAGGCATTAAAAGTTTAACCTAAAAGAATGAATCTCTGTCTCAAAGTTTCAGGCAGGGAGGACTTTGAGATCTTAGACCTTTTGGGGAGATTTTGTGAACTTTTTAGAATGCGGCCCTAATATCTGCAAAATTAGGAGCTGCGTATTTTAATTATCTTCTACCTTCACATTTCCTCAATGTTATTCAATTTATAAAATAACATTTAAAATGCTACTTTTCACTAGACGTGGAGGCACATGCCTGTAATCCTAGTACTTGGGAGGCTGAGACAAGAGGATCACAGATTCATAGCCAGCCTCAGCAACTTAGCAAGACCCTGTTTAAAAAATTAAAAATAAAATAGGGCTGCAGGTGTTGCTCAGTGGTAGAATGTCCCTGGGTACAATCCCCAGTATGAATAAATAAATAAATAAATAAATAAATAAATAAATAAATAAATAAATAAATAAATATTAAATGAACAAATGAAGCTACTTTCCAGCTAGGCATAGTGGTGCATGCCTATAATCCCAGTACTTGGGAGGCTGAGATAGGAGAATCACAGGTTCAAGGCCAACCTCAGCAACTTAGTGAGACTCTGTTTAAAAAATAATAATACTAAGGCTGAGGTAAAGCTTGGAGGCATAATTCCCATGGGTTCAATCCCCAATACCCTCAAAATAAATAAATAAAAATAAAAAACAAAATGCTACTTTTCTATGAATTTATTCATTTCATAGTTAATTCATGTAAATGGTTAAGTATAAACAAACCCTTTAAACTAAGTATATAAATGTTTAATTACTGAGTTATTTTTGATAAAAATCCTATACTTCTCCAAAACCATAATTCAGACTTGTGTTTGGACATTCTTATAAACGGTGATTTTTGTTTGTTTGTTTCCTGGGCTTGCACTAAGGAAATAAAAATCTAGAGTTGGACTTTGATAAGCCACAATTATCTTAACATATACATGCCCTTGGCAGAACGTAAGCCAGGAGGCAAATTGGTGCCTGGAGCAACACAGCTCTAACAAGAAGCTATCTCTGCTTAGTCACACCACCGCTTTAAAAAGGCAATCCTATCAACTTGGAAACTATATGTAAGAATTCCAGTGGCTAAGAAATTATGAATCATGAGGGTTGGGAAAAGGAAAATTGGATTACATTTATGTGATATTAAAAAGTTGTTATGTGTGTGGTTGTCTTACACATCTTTTGACACTGAGTTATGTCTAGGGAGAGAGATCCCAGGACAAGTATTTAAATGTTTTCCTACTTAACCTCTAAGAAACTGAGAGCCAGGGTGAAGCTACAATTCAAGCCTGTATTTCGAATCCCCGCCCTCATTTCAAATACTTATTAATTTGCCTGAACACAAGGCCACTTATCCACCTATAAAATTATATCCTAAATATTCAAGTTTTCCAAAGAGTGCAACTGAGCTGCTGCCCCTTGAGCTACCAATAAAGAAAGCCCTTCTCCACAGAGCCTTTGGGAAAGCCATGAACAGCATCTTACTGAAATGTGTCTGATCACATTTTCCAGAAATGCCCCCAAATGTTTATTTTGGTTTATAGGGATAAAAATTGCTTGCTGGTTACTATAATGTGTGCTTGTATCCAACTGAATAACAGTCCTTGAGACTTTCTAACTGCACCTTTGTGAATAAGTAGTATTCCCATGTAAAGGATCAATATCTGTGAATGTATATATGCGCATAAACATCTGTGTGCACATGTATGTATATGCATATGTACATATGTATACATATATATGTATATTTATATATAGCTATAGCAAATGGTTTCTACAGCCATAGGTCAAAACTTTAAAGTTACCTGAAAAACAGGTAATTTTATGTGTTAAAGTTACTTGGGAAACAGGTAATTTTATGTGTAACATCAGCTCCTCTCAAATAAAGCCAAACAGACTTTTCAAAACAAAATAAAATCTCCCATTTGGCTGGGCATGGTGGTGCACACCTATAACCCAGTACTTGAGAAGCTGAGACAGGAGGATCGCAGGTTCGAGGCCAGACTCAACTACTTAGTGAGACCCTGTTTCAAAATAAAAAATAAAAAAAGGGCTCAGGGTGTATAGTTCAAAAGTAGAATGCCCTGAGTTCAATCCCCAGTACCAAAAAACAAATGAATTAGCATTTAGAAGAAGGTAATAAGTATAGAAGTTGAGTAGACAGGCTCTGTAGCTGATAGTTATGAAATCAAATTTAATTTACTAGTCAGAATTCCAGCAGGAAATGAGAGACACAACCAGCTGAGAACTGTGAAGACCACTGAATGAAGGACCATTTTATGGAGGTATAGGCAGCATAAAAAAAAAACAAAAACAAAAAAAAAGAAATGTCAGAGCATCCAGAGACTAGAAATAGTGGGAAGTTCTTGTTACTCCAGGGCTGGAAAAGGGGACAAAAATGATGTTACAAACTTCCAATAAGAGCTTGAGCTATGGAGAGGGGACAACCAATGAAAGCTATCTTCCTAAAAGGAGGTAGCTGCTGCCGTAATCATGGATGGGGAGCAGGGAGAGACATGGGGAAAAAAACTCTCTCTCTCTCTCTCTCTCTCTCTCTCTCTCTCTCTCTCTCTCTCTCTCTCTCTCTGTCTCTCTCTCTCTGTCTCTCTGTCTCCCTCTTTTCCTCCCACCCTCCCTCCCTTTCTTTCTCGGTCTCCTCCCACCATCCAATCTCCTGTAGTGACTCCCATCAGGTAAATTCATAAACCCAAATGAATCCAGAGAGCCAGGGGGTCTGGGGCACAGAGCGGGGGCCAGATAGGCCAAGAGGGGGTTAGGAAGGGGGATTCAAACAGACAATATCAGCATACTGCAAAATGTATAGATGGGAATAAAAAAAGTACCTACCCCTCAAATTTGTCTTGAGAATTAAATGAGGCCATGAATGTGTAATACTAAGCAGAGTGCCTGGCAGAGAAGAAGCATCCAATTAAGGTTAGCTCATATTTTTGTTGTATGGGGTATTAAAGACACAGACATACTTATTTGTTTCAAGTAATGGCCATCTTAGCAATCGATGTTAAGATTTATGATGTGTGGGGGAGTACTGGGGATTGAACCCGAGGGAGTTCTATCTCCAAGCTACACCCCTAGCCCTTTTAAATTTATTATTATTTTGTGTGTATGTGTGTGTGTGTGTGTGTGTGTGTGTGTGTGATGCTGGAGATTGAACTCAGGTCTATTCTACCTCCTAGCTACATACTCAGCTCTATTTTATTTTTTATTTGGAAGCATGGTCTCGCTAATTTGCTGTGGGTCCCCTCTGAATTGCTGAGGCTGGCCTCAAACCTGTGATCCTCCTGCCTCAGCCTCTCAAGTACTGGGATTACAGGGCTGAATCACTGCACCTAGCAAGATTTACAATCTTTTGAACAAAAGTCTTAAAGCTGGCTTACCCAGATGTCTTTTCAAGCTTTTTCCATTAAACTGTATGACTTTATATGCCAACACGTAACAGGTGATGTATCAGACAGCAACTTCATCTCACTGCAGACTGTATATTCTCTCGATCTATTCAAACAATAAAGCAAAAACCAAAGAATGTAGAAGAACTTCTCCGTCTCCTTTTGGAAAAAGAATGTGTTAGAAATCCAAGTTCAAAAATGTCCAAATCCAAATTTGCAGGTGGACTCATAAAACACTTCCATTCTAGATTCTTCAGCTCCCCAAATTTTCCCCACCTGCCTTTGAGGCTTGGAATTCTTCTATAAAAGAATAAAATTTTTCCTTCTGTAACTGAAATTAAGATGTGAAGTGAAAACCAGCCTTAGGAAAAGACAGCATGGGCCAAGAGTTCAGAAGCTTCCCGGGTAGCGAATGTTGTTGGAGACTGAAAGGGCGAGAGCTGGCGGGCTTCTTCTACCCAGATGCTGCTGAGACCCACTGAGGCAAGAGAATTGGGAGTGTTTCCCACCAGCTGTGCCAGGGTAGGAAGATCTCAAGGCCCGGGCTGACTTAAAAGAGGTGAAACATGAGGTAATCTGAGACACTGCAGTCAGCCATGAGGGAGAACTAAAACCATTGTATATTTATTTGTTGGTTGGTTGGTTGGTTTTGTAATGAGGATTGGTCCAGGGGCATTCTATCTCTGAGTTACACCCCCAGTCCTTTTTATGTTTTGTTTTGAAATAGGGTCTTGCTAAGTTGCCAAGGTTGGTCTGGAACCTGCAATCCTCCTGTCTCATCCTCCTAAGTCCCGGGATTATAGGCATGCGCCACCATGCCTGGCTAGAACAGTTCCTGACTGAAGCTGAGGTCAGAGCTGGGAAATCATTTTCTGTGTTCCAACTAAAAGATGAGACCAGGATAGGAAATTGGCATGGAATATTAGTCGTGCATGGGGGAGATAGTCAAAATATTCCACAACAGGTATAGTAATATAGAGATATAAATATAGAAATAAAGTATATGTAAATGGTGATAGAGACATCATTGGATATATGATATTTATTATATATTAATCAAAATACAATCTGTAGATTTCCTTTTATTCTCTAACAAAACTATATGTTTTTGGTGTGTGTGTGTGTGTGTGTGTGTGTGTGTGTGTGTGTGTGTATGCTACTAAGAATTGAAACCAGGTACATTCTACCCCTGATTTACACCCCCAGCCCTCTGTTTATCTGACAGATCTGCCAGCTTTAACATAGAAACATTCCTTGTTATAGAGCTGAGGAAAGCATTGACTCAGTTAGAATAAAGTCAAATCCCTTAAATATTATATTCTCCAAATATTGAGTTAATTGCATTTAATTTCCATGAAAGTGACTATACAAGTCTTGATATAAAAACACTTTACAGCCCTAATCCCTACAGACTGCCTCAGGAAATTCAAATATTTTTCCATTTTTATTACTTTAATTTCTAGATTTTTCAGGTGATCTATCTATCTATTTATCTCTATCATCTATCTATCTTTTTATTTTTCAGTGCTGGGGACTGAACCCAGGGCCTTGCTTATGTAAGCACATGCTCTACCACTGAGCCACACTCCCAGCTTCTGAGATGTTTTATTTACTTCTTTCCAATTACTATTTTTGTATAGTACTATGTTGTAAATTTTTTTGAGAAAGGATTTGTTTGATGGCCCTGGAGATTGAACCCAGGAGCATTCTATCACTGAGCTACATCCCCAACCCTTTTCATTTTTTTATTTTGAAACAAGATCTAATTAGGTTACCACCCACTGGCCTCAACCTGCCATCCTCCTGTCTCAGCCTCCCAAGTACTAGGATTACAGGCATGCACCAATATACCCAGCTGACAAAAGACTTTTAAGGTTTTACTTCAGGGGTTGTTAAAGAGGCCAGAAGGTAAATAACTTAGGCTTTGCAGGATGCATAGTGTCTGTAGCAACTATTTGATTCTGCTGTTATAGTGAGAGCACTCACAGACACTATAGAGATGAATGGGAGTGTCTGTGTGCAAATGAAACTGTATGGGGCCCAGAATTTGACCATTATATATTCACATGTCACAAAATATTTTCAGTTCTCAGGCCAAACAAAATGAGGCAGTGGGTCAGATTTGGCCCATATGCCCAGAGAACTATCTCTGTTTTACCCAATTTATGATTTTCTTGCATCATCTAAAAAGAATTAAATGTGACATTTTATTTCCAAATTAAAATATCCAGAAAAGTTCCTTAACATTTGACTAATGCTGCTTTTTTTTTTTTTTTCTTTTTTTTTTTTTTTTGCGGTATTGGGGATTGAACTCGGAGACATTCTACCTCCGAGCTATACCCCTAGCCCTATTTTTTATTCCTTATTTTGAAACAGGGTCTCACTAAGTTGCAGAGTGCCTCACTAGGTAGCTGAGGCTGGCTGCGAACCTGAATCCTCTGGTCTCAGCCTCCCAAATGCTGGGATTACAAGCGTGCGCCACCACGCCTGGCTTTAATGCTGCATTCTTTTTATCAGGCAATAAGGTTTTCCTAAAAATATTTGCCATTTAAATAATTTTTCTCAAGCACCAAAATAAAGTTTAACATATTACTCCTTTTGGTTCTATAATATCAACAAAGCTCATAAAACTATATTCATATTCTTGAATTTCATAATTTAGGTAAGTTATTAAAATACTTTTATGTTACAGAAGAGGAAAGTGCTAATTACTCTGATTTTATCATCACATATTTTATACCTGTATCAAATTATCATTAGAGTATCTCATACATATGTAGAAATATTATGTGTCAATTAAAAATTTTAAAGATACTTTTATGTGAAATAGTTTGATCACCCTTGATAATTATTGAAATTTTATCTACTTATTTCAGATGTTTTCTGAAAAATTTCACTAGTTTTGTAATAAGGAAATTTTAAGTCTAGAATGTATTGATATGCTCACATTAATATTTCTTCTTTGAAGTTCTCATAAAAATTTCCTTTGTGCAAAAGCTTGATCATTTTTAATAATGATATTTCTTAACATAATATTTAAAATTCTGGCTGTGTTTTCTAAATACTTTTGATTTTTTTGAGATCTTAATCAAATTGGGTATACTTTTTTTTTTACTATTTCAAAAGCTTTATTATACAGAATTGATTCTTAATGTTATTTCAACTTTTTCTTCATTGGTGGTGAATTAGTTTTTCCAGAGCATGATTTTCATTTTGATAAAAACATGTTCATCACTTTAAAATTTGAGTAATACAACTTTTGAGTACATTTGATCCTAACAGCTATATCAGGAAGAATAATAGGCTATTTAGATTGTTTTATTGAAATAATCAAGTTGGTTTTAATTGTAGAATCGCAAATTACTTTACCTCATACTGATTCTTGTAACTAGAAGATGTAACAAGCTGCAGTTTATTACTGAAATCATTTCTTGGTTGGTTTCTTTCAGAATCAGAAGATTCGTGTTGAAAATATTTTAAAGGAACATTAAAACGTTTATCCAAAATTTCCTTGTCTCTCCATTTTCTAAAAAAGCTGGGATTTATAAATATCAGCACATGGTACACTTTCCACATGCACATTACAATGCTCTAATAACAAACCAATGAATAAATGGAATTATCTACAAGTCATAGTAACTAAGTGATTTGAGGATAATAATAAATCAGCACAGAATGCATTATAAAGAAGGGCAATGCAGCCGGGTGTGGTGGCGCACGCTTGTAATCCCAGCATTCGGGAGGCTGAGACCAGAGGATCCGCGTTCGCGGCCAGCCTCAGCTACCTACTGAGGCACTCCGCAACTTAGTGAGACTCGGTTTCAAAATAAAGAATAAAAAATGGGGCTGGGGGTATAGCTTGGAGGTAGAATGCCCCTGAGTTCAATCCCCAGTACCGCAAAAAAAAAAAAAAAAAGAAGGGCAATGCAACGTTGGTGCTTACTATGACATGCAGAAAATAGCAGATGTGATTGTTTCTCAGATGTCACTAAAAAAAGAGGCCCTTTTCTCAATCATTGACACTGCAGTCAATCTCTGGCCCAGGTTAATGCCTCTCAAAGTATGAAGCTAAAAATGTCGATTCACTCATCCATTCAACAAATACGTATTGATTTATTGAGCAACTAGTAAAGTCTTTCTTTCCGTTTTGTAATTTTTTTGGTGCTGTGAATCTAATATAATTTATAAATTATATTTATATATGTATATGTGTTATATATTTATAAATTGTCTTATATATTTGTTTCTTAAATGTATTTCATTTACTTCATTTCAACAGTGTAAATTATATTTTTATAATCAATATTTTCGCATAATTTGTCTTTCCTTGAAAAGAATAAATTGTAAGATTCAAAATAAAATGTAAGCTCATTTACAGTGGGATAGCTGTGGTTAACAACCACTGATTGAATAATTCAAACCAGCTGGAGAGGATTTCTAATGTTCCCAACACAAAGAAATGATAAATTTCTGAGGTGACAGATAAACCAATTACCCTGATCTGATATTACTACATATCAATTAAAATAAAAACATATTTTGATGCCCAGTACCAAGAAAAAAAGGTTGCTTCTATCTAAAATATGCAAAAATGTTTTAAAATTAAAAGCATAAATTATAATAGTATCAAAATTTAAACCCAAGTTATTGAAATAAAGGCTGAAATTTTTCAATTCCTTTTTAAAAGTTAGCTAAATCTTATTTATTTTATTAAAATTGAACTATATGCAGTTGTGGCATCCAAGTTCCATTTATTTGTCCACATAAAGAATATGCTTCATACATACATTTTTCGTCATGCATCATGCTTCTTACATTTTCTATCTATCTACTTATCTATTTATCAACTACCTATGTTTCTTTCAATTTATCTATCTATCCATCAGTCTATCCACACACAAAAACTAATGGATTGTTTAATATTGCAAAATGCATACCAGACACCCTGTGTTGCCTCAGTGAATACCACACTAATTCATGACTGTATGTGGAATTCCAAGTTAAAACAAGAGGGTACAGAAAAAGTGGATGCTCGGCACTACTGGGAATATACTTCATTATGCAAAGATTTATCATATTCATTATATTTGGCAGGAAATGTTAATTAATTAGTTTTTTTCTCTTGGCTAAGTACTTCCGCAGGGAGGCCTGCTCTTCAAAGCTGTAACTGTTTGGTGAGTTGGCTACTTTGCAACCACGGACCTCTTTTTATTAACAAATAGCTTAAGTATTTTATTTGTTTGCAATTAAGCTTGTTCACACTATCTAATGAAAATATACAAAGAATAACATTGCCATTTTGGGTTAGATTTAAGTAAAAGACATTTATTAATAAGGAGTCTTTAAATGTAACTTTTCCAGAAATTTCTTTAAGCCCCCTGATCATAACAACTGTCTCTGGATATTGCCTTACTTTGGAGAGTTTCAATATGTATTTAATTAAAATCAGAATTTTCCAATATGAGCTGTAATTTCAAAAGTGATTCTATATTCAAGTGAAACCCATTTTAATAGAACTTTCCTTTCCAGAAACAATAACAAAGGAAACAAGATTATTTGTAAAATGTGATCCTGAACAAGTCACTATAAAAAACCAATGTGGATTTAACTTCTACCTCCTGAAAACAGAGGCTACTTTCTGTTCTGAAGCTTTGGAAACAAGGTGAAGAACAATCTGTAAGCAACTTCGTGCGGGGAGTTGCTGAAACAAAGTTCCAGCAGTTGAACATGAGCACCTCAAAAAAAAGGTTTTTTTGAGGGAACCTGACCCAAGGGTCTGAATTCTTTTTTTTTTTTTTTTTTGGTACTGAGAATTGAATCCAGGGGCCTTCTACCACCAAACTACTCCCATGGAGTCTTGCTAAATTGCCAAGGCTGGCCTTGAACCTGCAGTCCTCCTGTCTCAGCCTCCCAAGTACTGGAATCACAGGAATGTGCCACTGTGTTTGGCTCTGAATTTTATTTTTAATAACAAATACAAAGGTGAAGTGATTCTCCCCAAGTAGCAATGGTGCTAGGGCCTGGCCTTGGCTTATGCTATGCTCCTGAGCAAGCCCTAATGCTCCTGCTTCAGGAGGGACCTTTCCTTAAGAGCTTCAATGTCCAGCAAGCTGGCTGATTATGTCAATGAGGCAAGAGCTGACTTCATGACCACAACCATTTACAGCAAGTGGACACAGCCATCTTTGTTTTGAGGCCACAGAGTGAGAGATGTGCAGATGCAGTAATCTAGATACTGGACAGAATCATGACAGGTAGATGTCTAAGTTTGCAAGTCACACCATGCATCCCCCAACTCACAGAAATGCTCAAGTATCCAATACTACATTGGCTGTGTGTGTGTGTGTGTGTATGTGTGTGTGTGTGTGTGTGGGTGTGGGTGTGTGATATCTGTGGTTCTCTAAAACTCAGAGTCCAGGATTATTCTTGCCTGGACTTAACAACATTACTGAGTATGTGTCAAGTATTGTACTTGATGCTAGAGTATGAGGAGGGTTAAACAAGTCAAGTCATATATAGACTAGTGGTAGAAAACAAATACTTTTGCAGTGCGCTAAGTATTCCATTAAAATGAATGTGGGGGCTCTGAGAAGACATCTGTTGTGGTTTGGGTTTGCAATGTCCCCCATAAATTGAAAACTGGTCTCAAATGCAGAAAGATTCAGAGATGGGGCATGGATGGAGGAGTGGGTCACTGGGAATATGATCTTGAGGTCTCTCTCTCTCTCTCTCTCTCTCTCTCTCTCTCTCTCTCTCTCTCTCTCTCATTCTCCTTTCAGTGGATATGAATGGAGACTGGCTTTCAACTGCCATATTGCCATATGATGTTTCTGCAACCGTGGACCTCTGAAATCTCTGAAACCATGAGCTCAAATAAACCTGTCCTCCTCTAAGTTGATCTTGTCAGGTATTTTGGTCCCAGCTTCTATGTTATCTGTGTTTTATGTTCTTCTGTGTTCTCTCTAAGGAAGTCACATGCTGAAAGTAGAGGACTTTCAAGTGTATCATGAAAGTTGGAGATAGTTGCTGTGAGAGAGGGAGGATGTGGTTCAAGAATGGGATTGTGGAGTTGACAATTTTAACATCCTGGGTAAGGGCTTTGAATTAGTTCTCTTAGACTGCCCTACCCTAGCGTTCCTGACATTGCCAAGGTGTAATGTCATTAAACAGGAAATGATTTTTTTAAATTTATTTATTTGTTTGCGGTACTGGGGATTGAACTCAGGGGCATTCTACCTTCGAGCTATCCCCCCAGCCCTATTTTTTATTCTTTATTTTGAAACCGAGTCTCACTAAGTTGCGGAGTGCCTCACTAGGTAGCTGAGGCTGGCCGCGAACCCGTATCCTCTGGTCTCAGCCTCCCAAATGCTGGGATTACAAGCGTGCGCCACCACGCCCGGCATTAAACAGGAAATGAAAACTATGTAGCCTATATTTTGTGTCCGAATTCTACTTCCCACTGCTTCCTTCATATGAACAGCTATTTAACAGTGAAATTCACCCCTTCACAGTAGCTTACATAATCTAAATTAGGAACAGGATGAGTACACAGCTAAACGGATTTCAATATTCACTCCACCAACCTTGCAGCATTGTGAATTCCTAAGCCATTCTACTTAGGTTTTCAATGGAGTTTACACAGTCCAGTTATCTGCCCCTGGAGTCCTTTTACCATATAGTCTTGGACCATGACTGGATTCTCCAAAGGTTTCCTATAAGTAGGTCTCTTTGTTACAAAGATATTAAGTGCCCTTGGGGTTTGTTTTCTAAAGTTAGTAATTCAAATAAGGTCCCTCAAGTGTTCATCCAATCCCATCACACCTAATCGCTCATTGCCACATGGATCCCTCTTGGGTTTGGGTGCTGTCTGGGCTTTCTCAATATACCAACATTCTTTGCTGCTAAATACACCCCCACCCTCACCATGAGATAAGTTTTACCAGGCATGCTGCCGAGCCCTCCCCCCTGCCAGATCCACCCATATGATTCACTCTGACAGGTGCTTCTCAACAGCAGCAGCATTTTGAATCTGGATGGTGCCAAAAATGGCCAGTGGGGCACATTCTATGAATGAGCATGCCTACACTCTGGTTACCTGGAGTCCTGGGCTCCAGGGTGGCACCCAGCTCAGCACACCCAGATGGTTCACATCACCCTCCCTTGCCCCCCAAATGTTCAATCCTCCATTTATGAGACATCTGTCCCCTTGTTCTGTATCAAGTACTTTTGCAGCCTCCTTGGGAGGCATATGGAAAAGCATGCGGACTTGATGATGGAATGCACGTTCAAGCCTGCCAAGTCACAGGCCATGGCCTTCCAACCAACCAGGTACCTCTCAAGTGACCAAAGGTTTCCATCAGTAGCATGGAATTGAAAGATCTCCCCCCCACACACACACACACATCCATGAATTCTAGCCACTAGTCAAAGCAGAGGACAAATACCACTTCCTCCACGCAGTCTTCCCTTATGCCTCTGATCAAATGTCATTTTTTCTTCTCCAACCAGGAACAGAGTCTCACTAATGCTTCAAGTTCATCCATTCATTCCTTCAATAAATATTTTTCAAGAATCTTCTGGGACCAGGCTTGGTGCCAAACGCTAGAACTCAAGAATGAAAGCACAAGTCCTCTACCTCAGAATTTTCCAAAGTAAATGAGAGGCAGCTGTACACACAAGGAATCTAATGTTAAAAATTACTGTGTGGATCTGGGGGTGTAGTTTAGTGGTAGAGTCTTTCCAAGAATGTGCAAGGCTCCAGGTTCCATCCACAGCACTGCAAAAACAAAAACATAAATAAATAAAAATTAAATGCTTAACTTTGTAAACGATATTAGATCATGGCAAAAGAATTATGTGGGATGTAGTGAAGTTATTATGAGTGTGAGATCTGAACCTATACTGCTTAGATTTGTTCGTTTTGTTTTACTTTTTGCAGAGTTGGGGATTGAACCCAGGGCAGCTCTACCACTGAGCTATAGCCCCAGTCCCAGTCAATGCTTTAATTTGAATCTCAGCTCTCCCACTGACTGGTTGTGTACACTTGGGCAACTTCTCCATGCCTTCGTTTCCACATCTGTAGCATAAGATAGCCCTATAATATCTCATAGAACCTAGAGCACTGTTTTAGTCAGCTTTTCCATCACTGTGACCAAAATGCATGACAATCACAACTTTGAAGAGGAAAGGTTGAATTGGTTCAGTTTTAGAGGGTCAGTCCATGGTTGACGGGCTCCAAGGTGGAAACCACTGCAGCAGGTGGCAAGGCAAGTTGCAGAGAAAAGCCAATCTCAGTCATGGCAGCTGGAAGTAGAAAGAGTGAAAGGAGGTGACCAAGGCCATATATAGTCCTCAAGACCAAGCCCTCAGTGACCCAGCTCCTCCAGCCATGTCCCACCTCTGAACCTTCCTGCATTGGGGACCATTCTTTCAACACATGAGCCTTTGGAGGAAGATTCTAAACCCAAACCACAAAAACCACTAAAAGTGTTCTGTAAGTGGATTCCCATTATCTGCTATTTTTATGATTTGTTTAATGGTTAAAAGTACAAAGGGAACCAGGCACAGTCATGCATGCCTGTAATCCTAGTACTTGGGAGGCTGAGGCAGGAGGATTGCACGTTCATGGCCAGCTTTAGCAATTCACCAAGATCTTCAGCAACTTAGAAAGACTCTGTTTCAAATTTTTAAAAAAGGGATGGGGGGTAGCTCAGAGGTAAAATGGCCCTGGTTCAATCTCTAGCACCACAAAAAAAGTCAAAAGAGGAGTTGGAGAGTGAAGGAGCATTTAATCCTTTCAACTTTATTTATTTATTTATTTTAGTACTGAGGATTGAATCCAGAGACGTTCTACCTCTGAGCCATATCCCAGCTCTATTTTATTCTTTTATTTTGAAACAGGGTCTCACTAAGTTGTGGAGGGCCTCACTAAGTTCCTGAGGCTGGCTGAGAACCTGTGATCCTCCAGTCTCAGCCTCCCAAGTACTGGGATTTCAAGTGTGCGCCACCACACCTGGCTATCCTTTCAACTTTATATGAGAATTCTTTATGTGTGAGTCTTAGCTCCCCTGCAGAATTCTGAAGTCCTCCAGGACAGGTTTACCATTATAATCTGCCCAAGGCTTGGCTTGTTTCCTTGCACTTAGCAGGTGCTCAATAAATATCTGCTGGTTTAATGAAAATGGATTCACCCAGATTTGAGTCAACCCCCAGGCCACTCTAATGGATTTAAAAGTGGCAGGCGCTGCCCCTGCCTCCCAGACCAAATCCTGAGGGGCTGTGTGGAGCTGCTTTTGATCAAAGGAAGGGGACAAATGAAAATGAAGTAAAAGTGACTTCACTCAAAGGTGCCACGTTTTCTTTCCGGGCTTTACATTTATTCCTTCTCATGAAAGCCATCTGAGGTTTGGCTTTTCTACTTCCATGATGTAAATGTATTTTCAAGGGTTGGTTACTTGGCTCTGGAGTTCACTGGGTGGAACTCAGTGCTCAAAATTCTATCCTGGGAGCTGTTAGCACTTCCCCACTCCCTATCCCCTTAATAAACTAATTGAAACAGAACAAAGAAGGTTGAGTTTAAGGTCCACAAATGCAAGCAATGTATTGTTTTCTGGAGAAAGTCACTTTTCTTGGAATAAATCATCACTGACCTATTCTGGAATTTTCCAGAAATTCCTCAAATTTCTTAAATTTTGAGGCATATGGCTCTGAAAAGAAAATATGTCATGCTGGTTTTAATGTTGAATGATTTCCAGTTTGAAGCCCTGGCAAGTTTCTATTTTCAGTTGAACTCTAGCCGGACTTTGAATTAATTCTAATAAATGCTAGAAATGGATGGCTTTCCTGTTGCCAACTTCACTGAAGTAAGTTATGGCAAGTTGTCTTAATATGTTTTTCTTTCCTACCTTGGTTATCATATGCCTGGCTAATACCTTCATTACTATATTTTCCAGTCTCCTGTAATCTCGTTAGAAAAAATGTTTTAAAAATACAATTCCATAGAATATAAGCACAGCACAAATTGTGAGTTCCTCAAGTAAATGTGTATTATGGAGTAAAAAATTTTTCTTGGGGATTGAACATTTTTTTCTGGGGATTGAACCCAGGGCATTCTACCTCTACGTCCCCAGTTATTTTTACTTATTATTTTGAAACAAGGTCTCACTAAGTTGCTGGGGGTCTTGCTAAGTGGCTGAGACTGGACTTGAACCTGTGATTTTTTTTCTGTCTCAGCCTTCCAAGAACTGGGATTACAGGCATGTGCCACTACACCTGACTGGAGTGAAATTTTAAATGGATGTGAATTAAAAATTGGGATTGGAGCTGGGTGGGTAATAGCTCAGTGGTAGACTGCTTGGTTAGCATATGCAAGACTCTGGCTTTGATCCCCAGCACCCCAAACCTGCTAACGGGATTATAGACAGGCAAGAGTATAATGTGTACTCATAGGGTGGCCTATTTTTGAAGGTGAAGGAATCACAAAATTCAGAAAAGAGAGTCAAAGCTGGGTGTGATGGCACATGCATGCAATTCTAGTACTTTGGAGGCTGAAACAAGAGGATCACAGGTTCAAGGCTAGTCTCAGCAATTCAGTGAGCCCCTGTTTCAAAATTTAAAAAATAAAAAGGGCTGGGATTGTACTTCAGTGATAGAGTGCTCCTGGGCTCAATCCACAGTGCCAAAAAAAAAAAAAGAGGATAAGGAAAAGGAAAAAAAGAGAGTCAAATCAGGGGTTTTCCTACCCTACAGCTCAGAGTGCTAAATACAGTTTATAGGATCCAAGACTGCTTGAGGAAATCCAGAGAGAAGCAAGTATCTGTATCAGCCCTTGTATATGCTCTACATACATTCCCTTGATAGTTGCCTCTCCGCTCCTGGGGTTGTTTTCTGCTAGTACCTTCCAGTCTTCCTGAGAGCACTTTTTATGGAGCACACTTGGCCCACTTGCCAGGCAAATCTGGAGTTGTGGAGAAGTCACGCTTCTCAAAGAAGTTGTAAACCAGTGGCGGATAGGGAATAGATGACTGCATCCTCCACCTTCCTTGTCCCTTGTGGGAACTCTGAGGTGTGTTCCACATGGGCTCCCAGGGTAACCCAGCAGCACTGAGCTCCTATCACCTGCATAACTGGCTTGCTAACACCTGTTATTGTTTTCTTTTCTCTCCTACTCCCTCTCCGTCTCCCCAGCCAGTGATTCTGGGACCACCTCTCAAGGAAACTGTTTGCACTTGAGTCCTTGTTTAGGGGCCTGCTTCTGGAGCCACCTAAGCTAGGATGATTTCTACTTCCAGACTTTTCTTCCTTTCTCTTTAATGATGTGTGTGTGTGTGTGTGTGTGTGCGTGCACGCGCACGCATGTGCATGTGTAGTACTGGAGGATGGAACTCAGGTCATCACACATGCTAGGCATGCGCCCTGACACTGAACTACACCCCCATTCTCCTGATGCTATACCCCCAGCCCCATTTTATTTTTATTTGGAAACAGGGCCTCACAAGTGGCTGAGGGCCTGTTACGTTGCTGAGGAGGGCTGCAAACCTGCGATCCTCCTGTCTCAGCCTCCCAAGTACTGGCATTGTAAGTGTACAACACCACATCTGGCCTTGCCCTTCCCTTTCTTACCCAGTTTATTCTTTCTCCTAAAGCATTATTCAAATGTGTCATTCTCTGTGCTCAAAATTCTTTACTGTTACTCCACATTCTAAGTGAGAATGAAAGTCCAAATCCTTCTCATAATCTAGCCTATAGTACTCCTCCCTAGCCTTGGGGTCCCAACACCCTTGAATATATCAAGTTCTCCTAACCTGTCCTGCTCACAGCTGCTAATCTCTGTAGCATTAAAAAAAAAGCTTAAAAGAGAGCTGGATGTGGTGCTGAAATCCTTGGGAGGCTGACACAGGAGGGTCACAGGTTCAAGGCCAGCCTCAGCTACTTAGGAAGACCCTGTTTCAAAATAAAAATAAAAGGATCTGGGGGTGTAGCTCAAAGGTATAATAGTCCTGGGTTCAATTACTAGTAACACACACACACACACAGGAAGAAGAGAAAAATCATCTGGCCATTATACTTTTACCTTTTTTCTACTTAAGAGAAGTTCAAAGTACTTTGCACTTATAAATTTACTGGAAATAGATTAGAAACAGCATTACTTCTCCAGTTCTTTCATTCCAGAGATAGGACTCTTATCATCCAAATTAGAACAAAATTCCACATGTCAATGTCCTCCTGTAGTTTCTTATACTGGAATTTTACTTTCATTCCAGGAAAGAATTAAGCCACCGATTTTCCAGTTGCTTTTCCATTGTGTTTAAACCCAGCCAACAGGTACTGATAAACACAGATGCAGACAGAGGGAGGGAGATGTCGTGATATGTTGAACTGGGAACAAAGAGGCCTCAGTTCTATCCTGGCTCTGCACGCAATAGGTCAGGTGATAGTGAACGAGTCATTTTGACTTCTCTGAGCCTCAGTTTCTTCATCTGCAAAACAAGCAGGTTGCCTCTAAGATACATTTTAGAACTAACATACTGCTAACAAGTTACCATGATTCAAAGGTGTGGTTGCCAGAATAGGTAGGTAGATTTGAAGGTTCAAAGCTTAATCTAAATCTGCTCATTAGTCCCCTAAAGTTAGTTTAGTCAGTCCAAAAATCCACTTTATGGTTTAAGTCTCTAATACTGGTCAATGAGTTTTACTGGTCGACTTCAGTCTTTGCTGCCTCCAGAAATTCCTGCCCCTCCCCCCTCCATGAGTACCTTCCTGACCTTCGGACTGGATGACTAGAACATGCTTAATGTGGTCCTGGCTTCCTCTTGAGAAAAATAAATATTAAATGTGAAATGAAAACCACACATGTAATAATATTGGGATTAATGAGGTGCTGAATTGTATTCTTACTTTGCTATTGTTGGCAAAGATGGTTTTCAGCTGAATTCAAAACTGGAACTGTTTGTAAGACAGAAATTTAGCCCAAAGTTTTGTGTTCTCCATGTGGCTTTTATTCTATTGAAGTAGTATGGCAGAGCCCTCCACATCTGGTAGGCAAGACAGGCAGCTGGCATGGTGTGACCTGGGGATTCTTGGGATCCCCCCCCATCTCTATGCTCTACTACAAAGGAAAGGAAAAGAAAGGAAAGGAAAGACAAAAAAATAGGAAAGATTATTCCAACTTACTTAGCATTGATGAATGGTGCTAGGAAGGCTAGTATTGGTAATTAAAATTAAATTAAAATCTCATTAGGTTCCAAACTTAACTGGTCTTCAGGTAGAGCTGAAAGTGGATGTGAATGGTACTTCATAGGTGTAACTTCTCATGAATTCCTTCCAATATCTTTGTTGAGAATTGTCATTAGTTCATTACATGTGTGAAGAAACTGTTATAGAAAAGTGACCCACTGAGGTCACATAGTTGGAAAGTTAGAGTTTAAATCAAGGCTTTCTGGCTACACCTCCAGTAGTCGGTGCAACCACCACCCATTCATACTATACCCCCAGCCCTATTTTTTAATTCTTTATTTGGAAACAGGGTCTCACTAAGTTGCAGAGTACCTCATTAGGTAGCTGAGGCTGACCGCGAACCCAGATCCTCTGGTCTCAGCCTCCCAAATGCTGGGATTACAAGCATGCGCCACCACGCCCAGCTCATGAATGTTTTCTAAAATGTGTCTTTTCTACTGTCCTTTGTGGCTGGTAGAAGAGAAACTTGGAACCACCTTTGTGAAAAGCAATTTGTATTATGTATCAAGACCCTTTAAGTGTTTATACCTTGTGACTGTATAATTCCACTTTTAGCAATTTTCCTGAAAGCATTACGAGAGATGTGGATGAGTGCCAGAGATTTATGCCAAAAGATGCTTATTGTAGTAATACACATAATAGCAAAATGCTCCATAATCCCTTTATAGGGAAATGGCTCAATCATTGGAGCCAAGTTCCAGTTAGGTCAGTGCAGAGACTCAAATGTGTTGGACATTGCCATCCTCTGAGTGGAGATTTGGGTTAACTGATACACGTGGGTGCTGATGCAGAAAAAGTGTCTCAAGTCCACAGGTGCAGTTGAGATCAATGCAGACATGTCAGGTAGACTCAGGAGGGAGGAAGAGCGTGCCCACAGAAGCTCGCTCACAGGGAGGGAGAATCAATCCCAGAAAAAAACGGGATTTGGTGTGAGCTTGAGAGTCCAAAAGAAATAGCTAGTCCAGCACACTGGAACACGATAGAGGAATCAGTGATATTTGGGCTGTACATGTGAACATAGAGCCACCTCACTAATTTCTGCAGATCTTAGGGCCCAGGTGATTTTGCTTTGGGACCTTTTCCTCCAAAAGGTTATAATGCAGAAGGAAGCCCAACACAGAATGTATCACATATGAAGAGGCTTCTGAGTAAACAAAGGATGTGAGGATTGGGATCATGTGGCCAGACTGAATCTCACGGAATTTGTCCCTCTGTTGAGGGGAGGCTGAAGCACAGCACAGATTCTTTCCAAAGACAGCCCAGAAGGCTGTGACAGATTCAGAGAAGCAGAAGCCACCAGAATGCTGTGGCCCAGACTGACGCTTGCAAACACATGAGGTGCCCCTTGCTTCTTCCCAGGCACTCAAGAAAGACATCTCAGGGGAATGGAATTTCTGAGTGAGTATATGGGGCTCAGAGAAAATGCAAAGCACACATTCATATTATAGTTATCTCTCAGCACGCACAGACCACAGGCCCAAGGTTCAGGATTTAGGTCTTAGGGTACATTTTACCCATTTCTTGCTGGTACATTTAATCTCCTAGAACACACTTCCCTCCCATTACCCTACCCCACAGCTCATCTGCCGGCAGCTTTGTATCTCTTCTTGTTCTGCTGTCCTGATGGCTGCCTTTTAAACATAATTTGTCTTTCCTTGGCTAGTTTGGGGGTTATCCTCTTGGGTGGGGTTTTGGTTCCCACCCTGTATTGTCATCTCTCTATCCTCTGGACTCATGCAAAGACATATCTAGTAACCAGGAAAAAATAATGCTTAGAAAATGAAATGGGTATAATCTTAAGCAATAATGCAGGATAAAACCCTGCATAGATAGCATGATTTCCATGATGCAATGCACTGAAGATATTGGAAGGAAATATGCTAACACCTTAATGTAGATACCTGGGTTATGGATAACCTACATTTCATTTTTTAACTTTTTATTTTCTACGAACTGAAAGGTATTATTGTACACTTGCACACGGGGAGTATTAAAAAATGTCCTCCTTTTCTCCCTCCTGAGGCTAACAAATGAAAAAGGGAGGCAATGCACACATCTATTAAATTTGGGATGAAAATAGATGGAATTGGCCTGGATGTTGCTAAAGCGGCCCATCTGGCTTAACTGCATTGGATGAGAACCAGTCAATTTCTTAATTTAGCATTAGCTTAGGTGGCTGGTGCTTTTATGCAGCCTCAAAGAGAGAAATGTACTGTTTCATATCTGGAAAACTGAGATGGTACCATCCTGATATAGGCATCCAAGGGGAATAATTTTGCAAGATGTGGCAAGTTAATGTTTGCAAAGAAAATGCTGTTCTGTTCCTCAGGTGTTCTCAAAAATAGCCTATTGAGACTAGACAGCCTTCCCCTCCAATTGCAAAAGAACTTCCAGTTCTCATTTATGATAAGTAAGCCTTGAGTCCAACATTGATCAGTAAGCCAGATGTGATCATGAGAATTTTTATTAGATTTAACATAAGCAAGCACACATTTATAGTTTAAATTTAGAATTCGCTCCTTGAAGCTAACCAAACTGTCTTTTTACTAACATGGCAGAATTTATTTGTAATGTGCTTTCTGCTCTTGTTTTCTCTTCAGTCTAACTGTTGGCATTTATGGATTGCTTTGCATTGTTGCCTTGCACAAAGCTAAAATGATGACTGTATTTTTTACTTCATCTATTATCATGATTATGATTTCAATTGTATCCACTTCCTCCTCTCTGCCTAGAAATAAGATTCACCATACACTATAGGTTCTTATTGATACCATAAAAACCAATGGATTTTAGTTACTCTAATTAGCATCTCCAGGACCATGGGTACCATTTTCTCTCCCTGAATATTTGCTTCTCTTCTTCTCCCCATCCCCAATATGTTTCATTTGTCATAGTTTGATTATTTTATTTTTTTGGGTGGTAACAGGGATTGTACCCAGGAACATTCTATCTCCAAGCTACACGCCCATCCCATTTATTTATTTATTTATTTATTTATTTATTTATTTATTTTGTGGTACTGGGGATTGAACTCAGGGGCATTCTACCTCCAAACTACACCCCCAGCCCTATTTTTTATTCTTTATTTTGAAACAGGGTCTTACTAAGTTGCTGAATGCCTCACTAGGTAGCTGAGGCTGGCCACGAACCCGGATCTTCTGGTCTCAGCCTCCCAAATGCTGGGATTACAAGCGTGTGCCACCATGCCCGGCTTCCCCATCCCTTTTAAAATTGTATGTTTGTTTGTTCTGAAATAGGGTCTCACTAGATTGCTAAGAGTGTCACTAAGTTGCTGAGACTGGTCTTGAATCTGTGATCCTCTTGTCTCAGCCTCCCAAGTACTGGGGTTGGCTACTGCACCTGACTAATTACCTGATTGTGTGGGGGGGGCAGGTACTGGGGATTGAACCCAGGGGCATTCTACCTCTGACCTATACCCCCAGACCTATTTTATTTTTTTTTCAAAACAGGGCCTCACTTGAGTTGTGGAGGGCTTCACTAAGTTGCTGAGGCTGGCCTTGAACCTGCAATCCTCCTGTCTCAGACTCCCAAGTACTGGGATTACAAATGTGTGCCACCATGCCTGGCTTGATTACCTGATTTAAAAAAGCAGTTAATACAAACTCTCACCAGCTGCTTACTCTAGCCTATACAAGATATTCATGACTTTACTATCTTAAAACAACACTACAATCAAACCATTGCAAATTGCAATGGTGACAACATATGGGAAAATTAGGGGAAAATTTAGGCCTCCAAACCTCCAAGGATAGGAGGGAAGTGGGGCCCCCAAAGCTCTAAGTGCAAGTGCCCCTAAAAAAAGAGCTAGCCCCTCTGCACCAACACTCACAGCCCCACCATCATGCTTTGCTTTGAAAATTGCCGGGGCTCATGCCCTCCCTTTGTGTATGAACTGAATTGTATCCAACTCAAATTCGCATGTTAACTCCTAACTCCTAGTGCACTTCAGAATATTAGAGTACGGTCTTCAAAGAGATGATTAAGTTAAAATGAGACCATGAGGATAGGTCTTAATCCAATACCACTAGAAAAAGAAACAACAGGGATGCTGAAACACAGAGGATCCACCATGTTAAGAGGTAGTGAGAGAGCAGCCATATGCAAGTCAAGGAGAGAGGCCTCAGAGGAAACCCTGCCAGCACCTTGATCTTGGACCTCCAGAACAGCGAGAAAATACTCTGCTGTTGCTTAAGCCACCCAGTCTGTGGCATTTTGCTATGGCACCCCTAGCACTACAATCTATCCCTGTTGGTACATGAATGCCTGCACTCCCAGGTCACCCCTCTTCACTCTGACTCTCAAGTCCACGTGCTTCCTGTACATCTCTGAATCCGGATTGGGGCTCAGTAGCAGGTAGTGAGGTCAGTTTAGTGAATCTTGACCAGCATATTAAAAATTAAATGGAGCTGGGTGTGATGATGCATACCTGTAATCCTAGCACTTGGGAGGTTGGGACAGAGGGATCACAGATTTGAGGACAATCTCAGTAACTTAGTGAGACCCTGTTTCAAAGTAAAATAGGGCTGGGGGTGATTCTCAGAGGTAGAAAGCTCCTGGGTTCATTCCCTAGTACCAAATAATAATAATAATAACAATAATAATAATAATTAAATGGGGAGTATGGGTCAGTGGAAGAGCCCTTGTGTAGCATGTATGAGGCCCTAGGTTTTGTGCTGCAAAGCAAACACAGAACTAAATAGAGCAAAATAGAAGAAAATGAAATACAACAGAATGGTGCAGACAGGATAGAATAAAAGAGAATATCAGATTGTACTACATATAATAAATGTAAGTATCACTCTAATGAAATATTTATTTCCATTACATATGTATAGATGTGTATGGTGTGAGTGTGTGTGTGTGCATGCGCATGCGCACTGGGTCATGCTATAAACTGGACTCCATACTATTGGTCCTGGTAAAAACAAAGTGGGAGCTGTGCGTGGTGGCACACACCTTTAATTCTAGAACTTGGGAGGCTGAGACAAGAGGATCCTAGGTTTGAGGCCAGCCTCAGCAACTTAGCAAGACCCTATTTCAAATAAAAAATAAAAAGGCTGGAGGTGTAGTTCAGAGGTAGAATGCCCCTGGGTTCAATCTCCAGCACCAAAATCAATCAATCAATAAAAGTGGAAGCTGCTGACATAATTGGACCCCTCATTTGGTCTCTCTCCAATTCCCAGAGCACTTTCATTTTGGTCCTTGATCAGAAAGATATGCACTTAACTTCCTCTGAATGTTCTGCCTATCTGCTCAAGTGAAAAGTGAAAACACAGGTCTCATAAACAAAATATAACTATGGCTTGAATAGACGCTGTTAGGTATTCTCCAAGCAGGAAGTCTGCTTCATCTTGATCTTCATTGGATTTATGTAGAGGAATGCTGTATTCATGTTCCAAGGAAAGGACAAAATGTAAAACTATGTCTGAAAAGATGGAAATATATCATAGAAAATTATGTCTAAAATTAAGGTACACGTATTATAATTTTTACTGAATTTCCTCTTTTCAGACATGCCATTAGTTGTAAAATGGACCATTAATGTTAAGCGAGAAAGAAATTCCATAGTATTGCACTGCCCAATATGGTAGCTGCCAGTCACATGTGGTTACTTAAATTTAAATTAATTAAAATTAAACATTTGGTTCATAGTTGTTTGTGGTGGTGCAGCGTTTGAGAGACTGAGACAGGAGGATCATGAGTTCAAGGCCAGACTCAGCAACTTAGTGAGACCCTGTTTCTTTCATGTTTCAATTTTTTTTAAATGGAAAGGAGTGGGGTGTATCTCAATGGTAGAGTGCCCCTGTGTTCAATCCCCAGTAACACACACACACACACACACACACACACACACACACACACACACACACACACTCACACACTCCTGTTCCTTTGTCTCACTATCTACATGGCAAGTGATTCATAGCTACATGTTCTATGCTATTGAATATTTCTGCCATCAAAGTTCTATATGACAACACCGCTGTAATTTTGATGAATGAATTGTGAGAAGGAAGGTTTCAGGGTAGCTGTGGCTTGTGAAAGCACTGGAGAGCAGATTACTTTGGAGGAAATGAGTTTTCATAGGTTATGCATTTGGGCTGTGGTTGCATCTTTACTTATTTCAAGAGAAGAAAGTAGAAATTGGAATTGCATAAAAAAGGAGCCCTACCACAATAGGCATAACAACACACAGCAGCAAATACAATCATTTTTATTAAGAGCTTGCTGTTGCAATGCATCCTGCTAAGTGCTTTACAGATTATCTGTGACTACAACCCTAGAATGTAATAACCATTTTTACAGATGAGAAAATGGTGTGTCAAGGTTAAGTAATTTCTTGTTCAAGAACTGACGAGGAAGTAGAAAAACAATTTTGAGACTAGTTTCCAAACCTCGTTCTCCTTTGATTATACCAGGAGCTCTCTACTGGGAATTGGGAAAGTGGAAGGGGTTTAAGGGATGCTTTCAGCATCACCTGGACTAAAAGGAAAACAAGCAATATTCCCTACTCCAAGGAAACCTTTCCTAACACCTTCCATTCCCCTCTGTCCTACCACACCTTCTCTAGTTATTCCCAGTCTGTAATCACAGAGAACCATGAGGCTGAGGCCAAAGTGGTGTCTCCTGAAGGCTATCCTAGGCACCCAGAACTAGAATCTCTGAGTGTTATATAGAGCCTTGGGAATGTGAAATTACCACTCTCCAGGTGGTTCTCATGCACAAGCTTTAGTTGAAAAAGTCACGCTATATCATAAAAAGTCGGCAGCACATTTGGAAGCCAATTAAATATTTAGTTAAATGAAAATAATTGTTGTGAATATGGTTACTCAATTTAATGCAAAATCCAAAACCAAATCTTAAAAACATGTTTAGCCAGGCGTGGTGGCGACTACTTGTAATCCCAGTACTTGGGAGACTGAGACAAGAGGATCACAAGTTCAAGGCTAGCAGTGCATGGTAACTTAGTGAGATCCTGTTTCAAAATAAAAAGTAAAATAGGGCTGTGGGTGTAGATCAGAGGTAGAATGCCAATGGGTTTGATCCCCAGTACCACAATAATAATAATAATTGCTATTATTATTATTACATTACCATATTAAACGTCTCAGTTTCATGACTACAGATTTCATTGATAAAGATAAGAATTTGCAGGGAATAAAAATAAACCCATTTAACTGTTAGATGGATGACAAAAAATTATACATTTACTCTTCATTTTAGCAACTCAAGAAATGTAGACTTAGGGCTACATTTAAGAAACTTAAAGCTAACCACATCTTAATAAAAATATATAAAATAAAATAAAAATTCAAAGAAAAAGATTATCACTACCAGAATTAGGAACCACTTTCCAAATTAACACTGAAGAAAAGAAGAAAAAAACTACAAATGACACAGGCAAGAAAATAGAAAGGAAACCTAAAGGAAAATACAAAAATGCCAGAAATAGGGCACATGCATCCGTTAATATTCTAATAATAAATGTCTTACACTCAGTAATGAAAAGCAGCGATGAGCTTAAAACAAATATGATTATGTGTTGCTTATAAAAGACTGCCTAAAACAAAATTGCACTGAAAAGTTATAATTAAAATGATGAATAAAGACAGATCAATCAAAAGTGAGTAAAAGAAAGCACTAATGACAATATTACTGAACAGAGAACTGGAAATGAAAACATTATCAAAATGATTATTTATCTAATACTGGGGTCAAGAAAGATTTCATAGGCTTCAAACAATGGAAAGTTTCTTAAAGGTCTTTTCACAAGGAAAAATTTTGCTAGACTGAATGACATAAATTTTTAAATATTTCTGTAGCTAAAAGCAACATAATCAGATAGAAAGGTAAACTGAGAAAAAGACTTTCAACAAATGTAACACAAGATTGACATCTTTAATATTTAAAGAGTTTGAGCCGGGCGTGGTGGCGCACGCTTGTAATCCCAGCATTCGGGAGGCTGAGACCGGAGGATCCGGGTTCGCGGCCAGCCTCAGCTACCTAGTGAGGCACTCCGCAACTTAGTGAGACTCGGTTTCAAAATAAAGAATAAAAAATAGGGCTGGGGGTGTAGCTCGGAGGTAGAATGCCCCTGAGTTCAATCCCTAGTGC
>PVLC010014539.1:0-39086 GCA_004027655.1 Graphiurus murinus | reverse complement strand
GTGTCTATTTAGGTCCTTTGCCCATTTTTTGATTGGGTTATTTGCTTTCTTAGTTGCGATTTTCTTGAGTTCTTTGTATATCCTAGATATTAGACCTCTATCTGAAGTGTAACTGGCAAAAATTTTCTCCCACTCTGTAGGCTCTCTGTCGAGGTTCTTGATAGTTTCCTTTGCTGTGCAGAAGCTCTTCAGTTTAATGTAATCCCATATATTGATCTTCCATTGAGCTGCTTGTGCTTTTGGGGTCTGCTGCAAAGAGGGAAAAGTAACTACACAGCAGAGCTTGAAGTAGGGCTGCCATGGTCACAGTTCCCTGACAGAAGGAAAGTGAACAGAGGGGATGAAACGTGATTGGGGCAACGAGAGGCGCTGAAAAAAGCCCAGGAGTAAGAGGGGAGACGGCTCGTACCACGAACCGGCAGCCATCTTGCTACCAGCTCTGCCCAGCCAACTTCCTGTCAACTACCCAGATGGTCAGTGACCTCTGGCACCCCCCCCAGTGGACTGGAGGAGGAACAGGCTGAGCAGCACGGATCCGTAAGTCTGCACCTCCAAGGTTCAGGGAACACTATACGAGGGATAGACTTAAACACCCGCCCTTCTAGAGCTTAGGAACATAAGGGTGGAAGAACCCAGTGCACGTAGGGCACCTGGAAAGATCCGGCATTTAGACTGCACACCTGCCAACAACAAAGGCAGGGAGAGAGATGCAACCAGGCCCTGTGGGGAGCCCAGAGACATAAGCTAACACCAACAAAACCCCCTGCCTGCATTGAGAGAGAAAATTAAAATCCCAGAGACACACCCAAAAATTTAAGCTTGATACTTATGAACTAGCAGTGTCCGTTTTAGTGTCCGGTTGCTGTTTTCAGACTTTGGGGTCTTTTTTTTTCCTTTTTCTTTTTTATTTGTTTGTTTTTGTTTATTTTTTTTTAGTATTAAGTTGTATCTGTTTTTACCCTGTTCTTATTTGTATTACCTTGATTCTTTTATGTTTGTTTGGATGATTACTTGCTTTGTAATTACTTGCTTAGGTTGTTGAATCCCCTCCTTATCCCTTCTACAAGCTCCCCCCCCCCCATCTATATTCCTCTCCTTAACACTTTACCTTCTCTCTTTTCTTCTCCTCTTTTTCCTGTCTCATACCAAGGCTACCTCATACTTCCACACTCAAAACTCTATATTCACTACCAGATTCTCCCAACAGATATAAACTCAAGAGCAAGGGAACCATGGGAAGGAAAAATAACAAAGAAACAATGAGCTACCACAACCCCTCAATAACAGACCTCACCAACCCAGAATGGCAGAGATTACCAGAAGAATGATTCAGATCTCTAATACTAGAAACAATACAGAATTTTCAGAAAGAAATCAGGGAAAACTGGAAAGAATTAAAAGAAGAAATAAAGGAACAAATAAACAAAGAATTCGATGACCTGAAAAGAAACCAAAGCATTGAAGGAAGTGAAAGATGAAATAATCGAAATGAAGGCCTCAATACAAACTATAAACAACAGATTAGATCACATGGAAAATAGAATATCACTCCTAGAGGATGACCACTCCAAAAATGAATCTATAGTCTATAACTTAGAAAAAAAAATATGACAATATGAATTGGACATGGAAGAGATCTGGGCCAATTTTAAAAGAGCTAACCTAAGAATAATAGGCATAGAAGAGGGATTAGAAGTTGAAACTTATGGAATAAACAATCTCTTCAAAGAAATAATAACAGAGAATTTTACAAACATAGAAAGAGAAGTTGACACACAGGTTCAGGAAACATACAGAACTCCCTCAAGACAAGACCAAAGAAGAGGTTCACCATGCCACATAGTAATCAAAATGGATCTACCCTTCTTGTAAAGTCTATTTTCAGCATAATTCTTGAGACAGCTTGGGATTGCTGCATTCTCATCTGGTATTGCCATCAAATATTGACTATAACATCAGAGAAAGTGCCCAAGATGTTGTATCTGGAGGAAATAGTAGCTTCTACAGTAGATACAGATGCCAGTCTGAGTCGTTCCCTGGCAAAGGAAGTTTCAGGTGTTGAGTGTCCCACTCTATTTCTATGAATAACTTAGAGATTTAGTCATAATCCTCGAGATCTTTTAGGTAAACATTTTTTTTTTATTCACAGTTGGGGGAGGAAGGGATCTGACATAGAGAAGGTAATACAGTCTCCTCATTTGGTCCCAGGGAGTAAGCCACATCTCAATTGGTCCTACCATCTTTGTCAGTGAAACAAATCACAATGAAGTAGCTTTGGTCGTTGCATGGAAAATGTCCTGAGGAGGCCACTGTTAATCAGATTTCAGATTATGTCCCCAGCCATGCCTTTGAAGAGAAACAGGCCCACCTCTGGATGACAATTCACCTTTGCAACATGGTTAACTTCTACTGACCTGAGGATGCACTGGACCCTCCCAAACGACTGAGAGGCTGAGACTGCACCTAATTCTTTCTTAATAAAATAGATCACTTCTGCCAGCACCAGCCACAGTTTCTAAGAAGTGACCTAGTTTCCAACCCTGTTGCAGTTTAAAACTATAAATATAGACATTGGTTTTTAAACTTCAGAGCACATTTTCAAGACTGCTGGAATCTGCATTTTTCGGGATTGCAATCCTAATTAGTTCCACATCAATGTAATTTCCCTTATTCTCAAGTAGGTTGATTTCTTCCTAGGTAGATAGTTTTTATGGTTGGATCCAAAACATTAAAACAGGAGTTAATCATCTTATTGGTGACAACTGGAAGAACTCCAGGAGAATCTTTCAGGTAGAAATTTTTCAGAGAAATAAAAATTTTATATTACTTTTTGTTAATACTTTTATTGGTGCATTATAATCTGACATCATAATGCAGTTTACAGTGATAATGACATACATAGCACTTAGCAAGCTTACCCCTGGCTCCCTCCCCACTGCCCCTTCCCAAAACAAGATATTGAGAATGACATTGGTGTTCTAAGATATGTACATATCGTCGATGGAATTGTTTCCTTCAATAATTCTACATTTTCCTCTATTACCTTCTCCAAGACCACTTCCCTGACTCCACTGGAGTTTCGCCTGCATTATCTAAAGTCTCTCCTAAATCCCAATTACTCCCTGCTTCTGCCTATGAAAGAAAACACAGGACTCTTCTCTTTCTGTGACTGGCTAATCTCACTTAACATAATGTTCTCCAGGTTCATCCATTTTCCTGCAAATTACATAAGTTTGTTCATCTTTATTGCTGAGTAGAATTCCATTGTGTGTATATCCCATAGATTTGTAATTCATTTGAATCTTTTGATGGACACCTAGGTTGGTTCCATAATTTGACTATTGTGACCTGTGCTACTATAAACACGGATATGCATATATTACTCTAATATTCTGATTTCAGTCCCTTTGGAAAGATATACAGGAGTGGCATAGCTGGGTCATATGGTGGAACCATTCTAAATTTTCTGAGGAATTGCCACTCTGATCATAGCTACACTGATTTGCAATCCCAACAATACAGAAGCATTAACTATTTCCCTATATTCTTGCCAGCATTTATTGTTGTTTAACTTCTTGATGATTGCCATTATAATTGGGGTTGGATGGAATTTCAGTGTAGTTTTCATTTGCATCTCCCTGATTGCTAAAGATGTTGAACACTTTTTCATGTATATATTAGTCATTTGTGTTTCTTCTTTTGTAAAGTGTCTAGTTCAATTGCCCATTTTTTGGTTGGAATATTAGTTCATTTTAGTGTTGTTTTTTAAATAATTTTTATATTCTAGATATTAGTCCTCTATCAGAGGAATAGCTGCAAAGATCTTCTCCCATCCTGTAGGCTTCCTCTTAAGACTCTTTACGGACTTTAATTCCTTGATGGCCTGAAGACTGATGAATTCCAGTTGTAGAGGCCCTCTGTTTCTCTTCATATCTGAAGAATTGTTCCCAGCACTCTTGGTAATGCCTAGATGGTTGTCACACATCTGATCTACACACCACTACATTTCAGATCCTTTTTCTGTTTTCTCACTGTTCCTTTATTTACATGGGGCTTTTTGACCAAATAATTGCTAATTTATTTTTCTTTGCTCCTCCCTCCCTCTCTTTCTTTTTTATTTTTGGTACAGAAAATAAGAATGTCTCTGTAGAGACAAAAGTGTCTCTCTCCCTTGGTCCCCACCTGACATAGACTCCTCTGTTATTGCTAGAATCAGTGTTGATTAACAGAAGGGAGTTAAATAGAAGATCTTAAATTGATGGTATGGCTGCCTAAATAAATATTTGTCTGTGCTTTAACAAGGATACTGGTTTTTCTTCAATCTTCTCTGGGCCTTAAGTTAAATTTTAATTAGTTAATAAACTTTAATTAATGCTAGACTTTTAATATAATTGAGTAACTTTTAAAATGGAAATTGCATATGTGTCTAAGAAAAATTACATTGGTCAAGTTAAATAGGCATGGAAGAATTTACTCAAAGCTACTGCAATAGAAGCCAAGACTTTTTACAATAAGAGAGAGGAATGGAATGTAATTCAAAAAAAAAAAAAAAAAAGGAGAGCCTGGAGAGCAGTGGTGTAAGACAATGGGAATGTTCTGGAGGATATCAAGGGGAACTTGGTCAAGGAGATGAGGCCATCTGTGTTGCTAATTGGCCCTTATGGAAGTTAGACTCCTTTAGACTGGATGATAAGAGCACCTATTTTCTTGACAATTACCTTATAAGAAGATAGATTCCAGATCTTTGAGTAAAATTTTCCTGGGCTATAAAACTGGGAAGAAGCTGGCTATAAAACTGGGAGAAAATTTTAAGTCTCATGGTGTAGAAATAGAATTTACAATTACAAATTTTCTAAAATAACTACTTTAAGAAGGGAGGTCAAGAAGAAACTTGCCTAATGTCAAGTCAAACTGAAGGGAATGTTGAGACTAATTTACTTATCTTTCTTTACACTAATATAACTAATTTCTATTTTTGTCCATAAGTGCTCATTTTACTTCAATGCATTTTTCCACTTGGATACTATGATTTGGTTTAAGTTTCCAAACTTTGTAACTAATACCCCTCAAGTTAAACCTTAGTTCCATAGAAATATTCTTTTATAAAATGTTAAAGTGCAAGTTGTCTCAAGGTCAGTTGATCTAGAATAGTTGTTTGAGTGAGAACAAAAATTTGACTATAGTCCAAGGAGAGAAAATTCTATTCTTTCTCTTCTGACTTGAGCTAATGAGAACACTTGGCAAGTTATGTTTTCTTACCCTGGATCCTTGAAAGGATCACTAACCAGTGTTAAGATAAAGAAGTGCCTAGCAGTATTAAGGAATCCAGAGGGACTTGAGGAACACTGATGATGTTTTTATGCAATAAAGCTCTTAAATCAAATGGCTATGTTCTCCACCAGTCATATTTTCTGTATGATCTCTTTGGCAGTAAAAGCATTAATGAATTAGAGAATAAAGGTTACAAGACATTAACCCCTGAGTTGCATAAGTACTTGAGTAATAGCGACAATACGCACTGTGCATTAGAAAGGTCCAGGGAAAGAGCCTCGTCTCAATAGGGAACATTGTTTCCTAGAGAACTTTAAACATATAAATTCAATATGCAAAAAAATTGAAAATAAAAGGTATTGAGAGCAAGACATTTGACTTCATAGGATAGAATTCAATAAAAGATAAAAAAATTCATATGAAAGGATTTGAAGTATCTTGCATTATTTTTATTTCCCTGAAAAATCATGTATTCAGGACCTAGCAAAATGGTTTCTGTCAATAAAATAAAATAATAATAATAAATGTATACTAGATTTATATTTTAAAAAATAAAATAATATTTTATTTAGATTATGCAAGCTAAGCAAATAGAAAGTTTAAATACAAAAAATAAATATTCTAAATGGGTAATAGCATTGGTCATTTTTTGACATTACTACTGACTAGGTCTTTGTACTGGGCTAACAATGTTTTGAAAAACATTTTCTTTGTCCATTTGGCAATAAAATGTTGAATATCATTATAATAATCACTGATTGAAAAGAAAACTATAACATATCTAAAGGAAAAGAAGTGATATATCATGAACTTTCCTCTCAATTTTGATTCATTTAATTTTATGTTTTGAAATTACAATTCAATTAGACCAACATTTAAACCAAAGATATATTACTGCCATTAGCCAGAAGTAAATAGCAACTACTCAGTTGTTTGGGGCCAACTGGAAGTTCTTAAGAAAGTCAAAGTTCTGAGTTTTGAAACAAGTTATTTTGTCAGAATGAATTTTTATTTTAGTTTGAAATTTGAAATTTTTAATTTTATTTTTATTTTTATTTTATTCTGAAACCAAACTATACTATTACCATTGCCAAAATGTCCGTTTTAACAAATGAAGAAGTCAAGAAGATGAACATATATAAAAACATTTATTTTTTGAGATGAATGTTCTTTTATGCTACTTAATGGAAATATTTGCAACTCAAGGATGTTTTTCTAGCTACAGAGAATTTTCTAGAACAAATTAGAGTTAATCTTTCTGCTTACTATAATCTTCATAAACATTAATTCAGTTCCTTTCTTGGCACTATGCTAAGCACTAGGAATCAATGATAGATAAAACAAAATCTCTGTCTAAGTTTATATTCAAAATTCTGTATAAAAATACATGTATACAAGTATGGAATTACAAAAACAAACATATTTAAATGCAGATATATCATCTATAATTATCAACCAAATGTGGGAAGTATATAATTTAGGTTCTTTAACTCAGCTTATATTAATTATTTAAGCTACCAAAAAAGTTAACAGTTGAATTTTTACAGTGTCCAATGCCCACTTGGATATAGGTAAACTTGTTGATTCATGAAAATGTTCTTGTTAGTTGTCATTAGGCACTTGCTAATGTGTGTACAAAGATGTTCATAAGGAAGGTCTATAGGATGCTTTCTGGAACAAGTAGTATTCTTCATATCATTGGTAAGGATACCCAGAGTAGCTGACTGTTTTGTGACTCTACTCTTTTTTTTTTTTTTTTTGCGGTACTGGGGATTGAACTCCAGGGCATTCTACCTTCGAGCTACACCCCCAGCCCTATTTTTTATTCTTTATTTTGAAATCGAGTCTCACTAAGTTGCGGAGTGCCTCACTAGGTAGCTGAGGCTGGCCGCGAACCCAGATCCTCCGGTCTCAGCCTCCCAAATGCTGGGATTACAAGCATGCGCCACCATGCCCGGCGTGACTCTACTCTTTAGGTAGAGTGCAGACTGGTCAACCTGTGAGTATAAGATGACATGATATCAATATTAATTTCTCTTTTCACAGATATAATACTAAATGAAGGCCCACTGCCCAGTGTACATACAAGCCCATACTATGGCACTATTTATGCAGGAAAAAAAAAAAAAAAAAAGAACTTTATTGTGAGGTCAACCCAAAAGGAAGCCAGGAGCTGAGAAAAAGAGTCAGAATCTTGCTCTGCAAGTCAAATGGCATTAGGGGAGAGATTTATAGAAGAGAGAGAGGATAAGCTGCTTTTTGACTAGATGTCAAAAGGGGGGGTGTCTTAAGGGTTCTCTTGTGTAGGTGTAGATGGCCCTCATGTCTCTTCACAGGCCACATGTTGCCTCAGGGGAAGTTATGTTCTGCATGGAGGATTTTGAGCTTGTGATGTCAAAAGATCATAGACTGGATGTTAACTTCTCTACATGTCCATTATTAAAACTCCAGTTTCAAACCATGCTTGAGTAGATTCTGGAGGCTTTCCCTGGGAGATAACCTAAGCTCTTTGTCCCTTAAAGAATTTATGGAAAGGTGTGGCTAGGCTTTATGGATTTCAGATTCATTATATCAACCTCTTCACTCATTTATCTCAAGAAGATGGAGGGACTCCAGCCATGTACAAATATTCTCTACTAACTTCCTGCTGCTTGGGCCAACAGATCTTAAAAACTGGTGAGTTCACTGATTCAGATCCAAACTTGTATCTAATAAGATTATCATTTAATGTGCTCACCTGTGGACACATAATACCTCCTCATGCCTGAGGCATTACTACTATGTCAATTTACTTCTTCTTGCTTCCTTCTCTTCTTTGATTGAATAAAATAAATAGAATTTACTATATTTTGCAAAACAAAAATTAGGTCAAAACATAAGATTTTCTTCCATGCTTATTTTCTCTGTTCCTTCTATTTGAAAATAGCATAGCAATACTTCTTATTTTAGTATCTGAATCAACACCTTTAAGAATATACCAAAGTTGGGCGTGGTGGTGCACATTTGTAATCCCAGTACTTGGGAGACTGAGACAGGAGGATCTAGGTTCATGGAGTGGTGGCGCACTCTTGTAACCCCAGCATTTGGGAGGCTTAGACCTGAGGATCCTGGTTCACGGCCAGCCTCTGCTACCTAGTGAGGTACTCCGCAACTTCAGTACCACAAAAATAAATAGATAAAAATAAAGAATAAAAATTAGGGCTGAGGATGTAGCTCGGAGGTAGAATGCCCCTGGGTTCCATCCCCAGTATGGCAAAAAAAAAAAAAAAAAAAGAATATACCAACATAGGATGATCTTCCATAGCCTCTGCCTTCTCTCTGCACATATATTCAGAAATCTTGAACCCACAAGAGTGGACACTGCCTGCGTTCACATACGTTCACACAGAAGTACTCTAATGCTTCTGGAGGTAGAAGTGAGGTAGAAACTGAAGTCATGACTTTTCAAAGAAGCAAAGCCCAAATCACTTGCCTAATATGTTCATCATAATCACTGGACAAAAAGGCAGGTTTTACAATTAGTTTTTCTAAATAAATGATTTTCAAAAAAGACCATTAAAGAAGAACATTCAATGTATTGACTAGGAGACCATTGCCAGAAAAAGTATTCAAAACTTGGATAAATTAAAAGAGATAACTGGCATTTTTTTTTTTTTTTTTTTTTTTTTTTTTTGCAGTACTAAGGATTGAACCCAGAGGTATTCTACCTCCGAGCTTCACCTCCAGTCCTATTTTTTATTCTTTATTTTGAAATAGGATCTCACTAAGTTGCAGAGGGCCTCACTAAGTAGCTGAGGCTGGCCACGAACCCAGATCTTCTGGTCTCAGCCTCCCAAGTACTGTGACTACAAGTGTGCACCACCATGCCTGGCTTCTGTCATTTTCTCAGAATAGCATTGGTCTTGATTTTCCAGTGACTAGACTCTTTTAGTACTTCTTGGGAGCGAAGGATATATTTAGAGAGACTTTATATGTGCATATATGTGTTTAAATAGCCTTTAGATATGTTTAAATGTGACTTTCTTATTAAATAAGTTTTCTGCTTACTTCATTTCTGTCATCTAGGAGGTTGATCTACATTTATCTTAGAGGAAGTGATAAAATAGTACATTTCAGTGATACAATGACATAGTATAGTGACCAGGAATACTTCATATTAGAATATAGGAGATTTGCAAACATAAATGATAGTAAAGAATAGAGTCTGTCTAGTGAAAAAAATAATGCAAGCATTGAATTAAGAATCAGGAAACCAAGGTTCTTGACCTTACCCTGTTAGTACTTAAACTACCTAAACAGAAGTTATCTTCAGCCCTTCAAGTCTCTATTTTCTCTTGAATAAAATAAGGGAATCTGATAAAATAAGGAAATCTACTGTCTTTTGGGTATTTTCCATATATGAAGTTTTATATTTATCTAATAAAATAATGGCAAATATATACCAACTGTTGGAATGAAGCTGGTAACTCTAGGTGCATTCAATTTACAAAATGGAAAGTTAGTGTTGTTTATATCAGTTTCAAATAGCAAGGGAAGACAAAATAATCATGAAAGGAAATGTGGCACTTCTTAAGCCTTTTGGGAAAAATTAGGAGCATTACTATAGGGATAGGAAGTGATGATTAGTAGATTGTAGACTCTATTAGGGCTTGCCATCCACATTTAGTAAACAGCAGAATGAGGCATCTAGGGACACCTGAGAAAATATCACACATTTACGCAATGGGAAAATTTTGCAGTTGATGATTTAAAGAAAAAAATTCAGTTACCAAAAATCATGTCAATGCTTGTTTCTGGGATCACAGGACAGAAGATCTATACACCAGCAAGTTAAAGCTTAGTAAGGACTAAGGATTCTCCAAATGTGGTTTATGATAAGTCAGACATTTAACACAAAAGGAAAGTGCTGGATGATATCAGAAATAAAAAGTGTCAGAGGTAACTATGAATAAATGTTTTATTATCATCATTGTGGGAAAATGTGAAAATATCATGAAGGTAAATAAAAAGTCTAGAAATACAACTTAAACTAAGAAATTTACTAAAGACAACACACACACACACACACACACACACATGAATTTATTGTACACAAAAATTCAATTTATTACCACTGATCAAAATAAGTGTGATAGTACCAACTAAATTTAGTAAATACAAAAATTCTGGTAAGTTACTTTTTCTTTGTGCCAATGGTAAACTTTCCCAAAAGTTCTTTGTACGGCTAAGAGAAAAACTACAAATGACTTTTATAAATTCTAGGGTCACATTACTCACAAATTTCCTCCTGGGTGAGGGAAGTAAAGCTTCAGGATCATTTATATTCACTATTGAGCTAAAATTGTATATTTCAGTGTTCCTGTTCAAGAGTCGTGTGCTAGCTAAAAAATAATAACTGCCATAGGGGAAGATTTAAAAAAATCTATGGATCATTGCTGCCTGGTCATTACTAGTAATGAGAACAAAAAAAAAAGATTCCTTCTTGGTCATTATTATAATATCTGGCCAGTAGAAATGCTTTCTTGCTTTCCCCTTGACCAGACTGGAGAAGTCACATAGACCCTGCTTCTGGCTATTGGAAGAGTTCACGTCTCAGCAACTAAGTGAAAATCTACACTCTGAAGAGATTAAACTGAGTGAGAAAATGGAGTTGGTTTGATTCTTTCCCACATTTTTAGAAAAAAAACCATACATATCTGAGGGTAAAGAGAAAATAACACAGAATACCAGCTTAAAAAAAATTTAAAGCTCCTATGAGCTTTTCCAGGAAAATTTATTGTAGTATGTTAAAAAAAAAAAAAAAAAAAAACAGTTGAGCATCTCTGGTTGCAGTTGAAAAAATAATAATCAGTCACAATATTAGAGTTTGCAGATACAAATATGAGTAATGCCCAATTCTGTCCTCATAAAGACTTTTGTTTTGCAAATATGTGTTCTTCTATTTGCAACCAGTGATTATTTTTAATTGCATTCTATTAGATTAAATAATATCTCCAATTTTTTTCACTAAACTACTGAGTTCATCTTCCTGAAAAAATTAGGCAAAAATATTTGCGTATAATTCATAACTAAAAGTTCTCTCTCTAAGGTTAATATCTTCTTAAAATAAAATTAACATGAGTTTAAGTATTTCTACAATATTAGACCATATTAACTGTATTAAATGTCTATTTTTTTCCATGATGAGTTATAAATTATTTATATATTTTCTTCAGTTCAGAGGTAGAACACCCCGGATTCGATCCTCAGTGCCACACACATACACAGGCACACACACACACACACACACACACACACACACACACACAAAGGAAAAGAGAGAAGAAGATGAAGACAAAGAAGAAGGAGGAGAAGAAGAAAAAACAAGGAACAGAATAATGTGGAGATAAAAGAGAAATAGAAACAAGGGAATCTACTCTTATAGAAAAGTAGAAATAAAGTACATGCACTAAGAAGCTTTCTATTAAAAATATTTCTAGAAGGTATGGATGATAATGAATTAAAGATTACTACATTTCTTGATGTTATTGAGTAGGCTATGAAGCAAAATACAGAAATTTGGCTCAAACAGTTCAAAGATACTCAGATCAAGGTTCCTACCATGAAAGGCTGTTCTTGCCTGAGTAGGCAAAAGTAAACTGAAATTTGCCATACTGCTTGAGACCCAACTGAACATTCATTAACTGATAGAAATCTTGAGTTCCAGCTACTCTTCAGCACTCTGGGAAATTGACTGGATTCTGGCACTTTAGTCTTACTTAAATTTGTCTTTCAGACTCTTGTCATTAGTATCTTCTGGTAAGTTTAATAGAACATGATAAGAGATACACTGAGTAAGTTGGTTGGTGATATTGTATTGTATCTCCCAAGTTTATTGCTTTTTATTCCAGTCAACTTCAATATTATCTTGGAGATTCATTTAGTGATATAGGAAATGAAATCAACAACATAGAAAAATGCAAAACAAATTTCCCAAAATGAATTTTAAAGTATATGTGGGAATTTGATGTGACTGAGTGAGGATATCATATTTTTATGAGCTAAATCACAAGGATTGCTTAAAGTGATATGAGAATGTATCTAAAAAATAAGGCACATGCACACATTTTAATTATTTTCAGCAATTAAACTAGAAAGAATAGTGCACCAGAGTCTCTAACCTTTGGCGGACAAATGTACCAAAGTTATTCTGCTATATGTTTCTAGTGATACCCCAGATGACAAATATGAAAGAGAAAATTGCCATGAAAGAAATTACCAATACTAAAAAAGAAAGCAATAGGAGCAAAACTTCAAATAAAAAATAATTTCATGATGCAGTATGTATATAATATATAGGATTCAATGATATATTGGATTAAAAAGAAAACTAACAGTATTATTTGAAAATAATGCACACTAAGACAATATTAAAATTACCTCTATTTTAATGTATATAACAATCTATTAATACATCTGAAAGATCATGGATGCACATTCAAATGGTTAAAGAGTGGATAGAAAAAGTGAAGTCTCAGATGGTGCCACAAGAACATACTTATGATGCTCAGCTAGCTTTCTTATCTCTCTCCTTCCTTCCTTTTTTCCTTCCTTCCTTTCTTCCTTCCTCCCTCCTTCTCCCTCCCTTCCTCCCTCCCACTCTTTCTTTCTTTCTTTCTTTCTTTCTTTCTTTCTTTCTTTCTTTCTTTCTTTCTTTCTTTCTTTCTTTCTTTCTTTCTAGAATTTTTTCCATAGGGCTTTAAAGAAGTACATCATTCTTTGAATTATTTTACTTTATTTTGCAGAAAATGTAATATACACACAGAATAAAACTAAAAAAATCTCTCCTTTATCAGATGGCTAGTCAACTTACCAGATAAATTCTTAATGCACTATGTGTAAACACACACAAACACACACTCACACACGCACAAACACACACACACAAATACATGACAGCATTGTTCTGCTTTATAGCAGCACAGTATAATAAAATATTCCATTTACCAAAATAATTTATTCAAACAAAGCTCTATCACTGTTATTTCACTTTTTACTATACTATTCTTCAAGGTATATATGTATATAATCTGTACATATATTTGTACAAATGTGGAAACAGTAGGTTTGATTAAATCATAAAACTATAATTGAAGAAATGAAATAAAGGTTGTCTAATTTTAAACTCTGATGTATATTTCCCAATGCCCTCCAAAGGAGCTATACTAATTTTATATTTGGCAACTATATATGGAAATTGTTTTGCCACACAATTACCCTAATGGCACATCTTCAACATTTATCTGTTGCCAATTTGATGGGTAAAAAATATCTATGCTGCTTTCATCTGTTTAGTTTTTAGTGAAGTTGAGTCTAGATTTGAGTTTTCATTTTTCCTATTACTTGGTTTTTCTTGCATTTGCTAATATTTAATTCAATTATTTGTCACAAAATTTATAAAAATCATTTCACATTAAATTAAGTAGACGCTTGTCTATTGTAAATACTTCCCCAGAATTACCTTTGTCTTTTGACAGTTTCTTTTAAGTATTTTATTTTTTGTTTAACCTTAAAAATTCTTGCCCAGGCCATTAGTATTTGTTAGTATGTTGGAATGAGGTTTATCACTGCATACTTTTTCCCAACTGATTCATTAAATAATCTTCTGAAACTCTTGTCTGTTAAGAGATTTAGTCCCCCCCTATGTCTTTCTTTGTTCAATTTTAACTTCCATGAGCAGCCTTTAGTTATTATAATTAATTGGGAACAAAAGTGTTTCTAATGTCATCCAAGATACAGTTCTTACTTTGATTTCTCATTCCCTTATTTTTACTGATTTAAAAGAGGAAATTGTCCAGAGAGAATTGTACTCTGAAATACCAAATGGAAGGTTAACTAAGGATTTGGCTGTATCACTTAACTTTTTGTGGACTGGATCCAGAATTACAAGTGGAAAATTCCCAAGGTACTGCCTGTTGTTGGGAAAAATGTAGTCTTATTATTTGTGTGTTTCAGAACCATTAATTTAAGCACCACTAAAGGTAAAATCCAATAAATGCCTCCATTCTAAAATTCTTTCCAGGTTCAGGTTATTAATACAGAATTTTAAAAGTAAAAGTGACATTTTAAGGGAAACAGAAATTATATGCTTCCTGGAGACCAGTCATCAAAGAATCCCTGTAGTCACTCAAAGAAGAGCTGTCTGGGTTAACTAGAGTTCTGATTATATATTCACTTTAAATAAGTTTCAGATGAGGAATCTCACAGGGAAATATATGGAGGAGGTGAAATCTGAATTAAGTTGTTCAGCTACCCAGAAGTTCCCTGTGAGATTGGCCTCTTTTTAACTGGATAACATCTGAAAGTACTTAATGAACTGGAGCCTTCTAGATCTGAAGTTATTTGGAAGACGACAAGTGAAGGTGGCTCCTTCACTGAAGTATATGCTTAAAATAGTTAGATTTCCTATAACAGCACAGTAGATAATTGACACTTTCTTTTTCTCTCTCCCATGCTCTTTCTTTACTTTTAGAAAAGCTTATATTTCAGAGAACTGCAAACTAAAACTTGAATTGTGAATACTATTTTTGCAGGTCTCTTCTCAAAATAAAAACTGTGGACTTCAGTTATAAAATATGATTAATATATGTACAATATAGATTTCTGGTAACCAAATTATCACATCCTTATAAAATGCATATTTTTATAAGGTGCTCACTGTATTAATAATACATTGACTATTAGTAGTAGTCATTTATTCTAATTGGTCCTTTTCACCCAAAACAGAAGTATTTCACACAAATACAGTTTGGTTACATGATTCCTAATAGAGTCAAAAGTACAAAGCATACAGAAAATGAAAAAATACTTTCAGTTCTCCTTGAATTGTAAAATGTTGGAAAGAGTTCCACCCTACCACTAAAGGGAAGACATAGATTATCTACAAAATTATAATGCTGTTTAAAAATGTCAAAGAGCTGAAGTCACAAAACAACGGCTTAATCTAATATTGAAGCAAAGAGATGTGAAATGGTGATGTAAATACTGATTTGTTAGGGAAAATCAAGAAGGGAAGGTGTTCCCTCTCCCCTTAACTAATTTTCAGAACATTTCTAATGAATTGGAAAAAGCCAAGTTTTGGCTATCATCAGCATCTAGAACTTTCCAAAGCTATAGACTCAAGGTAATGTAAAAGGAATTTGAAGCTAAAAACCATTACAATATAATACAAACCATGATCAATTCTTACTGAATTGATTTAACCTCTGTGGCAATGGTCTATCTGAACAAGAAGAGTCCCCAATTTTGGGGCATAAAAACACTATTCACCATAGTCTCCACTGACCTACACACCATGTCTGACATTTAACCAAAAAATTCAGGTGTACACACACACACACACACACACACACACACTGAATAAGAACAACTGTAGGACAAACTCATTATAACCATACTCATATATAGTTCTGATAGAATCAGCAGATAGGAAATTTGAAACAACTATAATTAATAAACAAATGATCTCATAGTAAAGCTCCATGGATATGTGAACACATAGGTAATTCCAGTACAGTAATGAAAATAATCAGAATGAAGTATTAGAAAAAAGACATTGTAACACAGATGAAAATGTCTTTAAAAGAATCATTTGTGATGTTTAACCCAGTCAGGGAAAGAACTGATAAATTTGGAGATAGATCAATAGAAATTACTTAAATTAAAGCACAGAGAGTCAATGGAGAGGGTACAAAAATCAGAAAAGAGCACTTGGCATTTTTGGAAAACTTCAGGTGATTTAACATGAATATAATTAGGATTTCACAGGAGAAGAGGGAGTAGAGAAAAAAAAAGGGTGAAATAATTAAAGTGACAGTGATTGACAATTTTTTAAAAACTATGAAAAACATCAAACTGCAGAAACCAAACATTTTAAAGAACATAAAGCTAAAACAATTTTTCCCAAAAAACACAGACCCATCATATTCAAAATTTCATAAGCCAAGATAAAATGAAAATATGGAAAGTGGCTAGAGAAAAAAGAAATATTATACTTTGAGAAAGAGATTTGAGAATTAAGCAGATTTCTTATCAAACTATAGATTTTATTTATCTCTAAAGTGCTGACATTAAAAAAATCAATACAAGCTGGGCGTGGTGGCACATGCTTGTAATCCCAGCATTTAGGAGGCTGAGACCGGAGGATCCGGGTTCGCAGCCAGCCTCAGCTACCTAATGAGGCCCTCTGCAACTTAGTGAGACCCTGTTTCAAAATAAAGAATAAAAAATAGGGCTGGGGGTATAGCTCGGAGGTAGAATGCCCCTGGGTTCAATCTCCAGTACCACAAAAAAAAAAAAAATCAATACAGAAGTTTGTTACCAGTTAAAACATTTTTCAAAATTCACACAAAATAAAGATTTTCAGACAAAAACTGAAATAATTTGTTATCAGCATAACTTTTTAATATTTTTCTTGGTGTATTATAGTCTCACATTGTAGTTCATAGCATATCTTTACTACAAAATGGGAAAGAAAATTCCTTATGCAGAAGGAATATGATATAACTCATGTGTTGTTTGTTTGTTTGTTTGTTTGTTTGTTTTGCGGAACTGGAGATTGAATTCAGGGGCATTCTACCTTGGAGCTATACCCCCAGCCCTATTTTTTATTCTTTAATTTGAAACAGGGTCTCACTAAGTTGTGGAGTGCCTCACTAGGTAGCTGAGGCTGGCTGAGAACCTGGATCCTCCTGTCTCAGCCTCCCAAATGCTGGGATTACAAGCATGTGCCACCACGCCTGGCTAGGAATATGATATAGATAGGAACTTGGACCTACATTTTAAAAAAGTATTGGAAATAGAAAAGTTAGATGTTTTAAATGAGTATTGAATGCAGTATTTTATAGTATATCTAAAATAACAATATAAAATATTAGCATATTGGTTAGGAAGATAGAAATAAAAGTATATGTTTGTAAGATGGAATAACACAAAAATATATAGAAAATTATGAAATATTTAGTGGTTAAACAGCACACATCTAAATGAGTCATGATTCTAGGAGAAAGTCAGTTAAGAAATTAGATGATTTGAGCTGGATGAAAAGGTAGTTTGAAAATTTTTTAGAAAGGCAAAAAAAAATTTAGAAAGGTAAAAATTATACTTACTATACAACTCAACATCATATCAAAATTGGTGTGATGCATATAAGAACTGCTTAGAGGGAAAATGGTAGCATTTAATGTTCATATGAGTAAAAAGAGAGTCTTGAATGCATGAACAATTTTCACTTTAAGTAACTTTTACAAGGATTATAGTAAACTCTAAGCAAGTAGAAGAATAATAAAGGAAATAAAAAAATACCGAAAACAGAATAATGAAAATGCAAACAAACAAACAATAGGCTGAGTGTGGCTGCACAGGCCTATAATTCCAGTACTTGGGAGGTTGAGACAGGAGGATCACAGGTTCTAAACCAGCCTCAACAACTTAGCAAGACCCTATTCCCAAATAAAAAAATAAGGCTGGAATGTAGATTGGAGGTAGAATGTCCTTGGGTTCAATCTCCAGTACTACAAAATAAAAGACTGAACAAACAAATAATAAAAGAAAACCACTGAAACCCAAAGGTAGACCTCTGCAAAAATCAATAAAGTTGGTAAAACTGTAGCCAGACTGGTCAAGAAAAAAATACAAATTATCATTATCAAGAATGAAAAAGAGGCCTTATGACACACTATACAGATATTAAAAAGATGCCAGGAAATTATTGCCAACAAATTTATTTCTGTAACATTTAAAACTTAGTTGAAATGGAAATATTTTTTAAATTCGTGAATCAAGGAAGTATAACCTGAACTATCTTATCGCTAATAAAGAAATTGAACCAATGTTTTAAATTCTTTCACCATATAAAACCAGGTTTAAATGATATCTTTGGTGTATTCTAGAAAAATTTAAAAAGGAAATAATACTTGTATTATACAAATTCTTCCAGGCAAACATTAAGCTGTTATCAAGACAAATGCATTTCCAGGAAAGAAAACTAGTGATCAATGTGTACACAAAAGGTTCAGTTCAAATCCAGCTACAAATTGAAAAGGATAATGCATCATGGCGTCAGCATCAGTCTGCTTCAATATTTGAAAATCAATAGATTTGATTGTTTCTAATAGATTTTTAAAGTAGATCCTATTTGCACAAGTTCCACAATGGAACACAAGTTCCACAATGTGATACACAATTTGTCACTTTCTCATAAAATTAAATATACTTATCCAGTCATGTTTGGAAAGAACCAAGTATAATGAAGTGTACTAATTAATGGACTGGTACCTAGGGGAAGTGGGGCAGTATGGAGAAGTGGACAGAGAAATTAGTTTGTAAATATGAACTGCACCTCGTTTTTTAAACACCGAATTGTCTAAAGAAATTCCATAGCTGAAGACATAATGAAAGTAATAGAAACACTGTAGGAGAGGATAAAAATAAAAGTGAAGTTCTTAATTGGGTGAAATGGAAAGTGAATAAGTGAGAATAAGTAAGAAAAAAGAATTTCATATAACTATAAAAGTATTTTATAGCTTCATTTTATGGAATCTAGATTTTTGTCTTTTATGCTACTTAATTTGTTTAACAATATTAAGCAAGTTGGGCATGATGGCAAATATCTATAACTCCACTACTTGGGAAGCTGAGCCAAGAGCACCACAGGTGTGAGGCCAGTTTTAGTAACTTAGGGAGAAGACCCTGTTTCAAAATAAAACAGGGCTCCAGTTGTAGCTCAGAGGTAGAACACCCATGGGTTTAATTCCTGGTACACACACACACACATACACACACACACACACACACACACACACATATATAAATATACATATATATATCCTGAGTGACATTTTTTCAAAGTGAATCAAATGAATAGGGCTGTTATGTAGCACTGAGTTATGTAGAGGTACGAGTATGAAGTTCAGCCTTATTGTTAGGAATCACAAAACATAAAATCCAAAAAGTTCAAAGTTTAAAAATTCTAATAACCACTGATCTCATATCATTAATTTTTTATTAATAAGTAATATTTTACACAAATTGTGGTATGCTGGTAAACCATCTCACACACACAAAAAATTAAATAAAAAATCCTCACTGGTATCACCAATGCCCTCCCCTTCTTCGTGTACTCAGGAGGCTGAGGCAGGAGGGTTACTTTAGCCCAGGAGTTTGGGGCCAGTCTGGCCCACAGAGTAAGACCCTTTCTCTCTCAGACAACAAAGAAAAATGGAAAAAGTCCTCTCATTTCTAGTACTTGCTGATTCCCATTGGATAAATTCTTCCATTATGGCCAATTGGGGGTAGCTAATTCCATTGAAGGAAAATTTGGAAGGAGATGTACACAATCAACTTTTGACAGTCTGTGTGAGCCAACTCTAGCCTGCCACTGCAGCAGTCCAATCTTCTCAGGATACATAACTCTTGTTAGTATACATTGAAACTGACTAAGAACTTGAATATCTTCATGTCATAGTAATTTTCTCAAACTTCTACTATTTAATATTTCCAAACATGTATTTGTCATAAGCAATCATAAAATTTGGCCACAGTAGAAATTCCCTTGGTGTTTTAGTTTCTGAAATAAAAAAAAGGTTGGGATAGAATACAATTATGCTGAAGCAGTTAAAGTTCAATTTCAATTTCCAACATTAACTGAGAAGCATAGAATGCAGTTTCAGTGCAGTTGGGATTTGTTACAAGTGAATAAGCAAGCTTTGCTATTGCATTAAAAACAACATAACAGAAGACTGCACATGAGGGAGAGGCCAGGCTAGGAATAAAGGTAATTAACTCAATGCCTTTCCCATTACATCCAGGTCTCCATATACACTTGGCTTGACATGTGGGTGGAATGCAAGCTTAAACCATCTAGTTGCCTCATCTTTTAGTTACCCATACTATTTACTTCTAAGTTGTGAAAGTTTTATGTGATTGTTGAAAAGTCAATTTTGCAGTATGCTTTTGAAAATTGGAAATAATTTTTGTGTTTAGGATGAGTGGAAATGTAATTGACAATTTAGCTGCTTGGATTCCAGTTTCCCTTCAGAATCTATGAATACTGCATCTTCAGTCGTGCCCATGGATGGACGTTGGCCTGCATTTCCTTCTTGCCAACAATTCCAACTGAATTTGTCAGTATTTTCCTGAGAATATTCCTAATAACTGAAACACAAGGCAAAGCTTTAGAACTGGTTATGGAGAATAGGAGGAAAAGATGCAAAAGGGTGAATTAATGAATATAAACATACTGTGGTCTTAATAAAAATGTGACTTTAAGAAAGAAAGCCCAGTGATTCTAAAAAACATTTACATGTGCTCGTCAGTCAGCCCAGGTAGAGTACTTCCTTGAGGGTAAGACAGAGTTAATTAGATTGTCAGTTAGGGGCTTTCATCTATCATATATATATGAATGATATATATATTCCTGATATAACATGACTTTTAAAAATCCCTTTGAAGTTGCTTCTAAGTCTAAATAATTGGGGATTAGGACTTGACCTTTTCTCCTGAATACTCATCTTTTAAATAATTTCACTGATTGATCACTTTGGCTCCAGACTGTTTTCTGCTGGTCATTACATTATCAAAACCATATTTTATAACCTAGTTCCAATCTGGATTTTTGCAGGCCTTGTCTTCTCTACCCCTTCCTCTAGGAAGTTCTCATTTATGATTAATTTAACAAGCATTTAATAAACATTTACTGCGCCACACATTTCTTATAGGCAGGGATTAAAAATACCATAAGGTACAAGGCATATGAAGTTAATGACTCTATAAAATAGTTTATGGACATATTTTCTTTATATGAAACAATTAGTTACATGCATACTCCTGGGCAATTCCAAGTCCCTTTAACTCAGTCAATAGCAAGCTCTACGAACATGCACTGTTCTCTTTATTCCTATGACTCAGGCAGGGTGGATGGAACTAGGGTACAATAATATACTTAGAAATGTGGCACTTATTTAGCTTAATTGGAACTGGACGTCTTTTCATGCCTTCCAGATGTGGCAGCTTTCTCTTCGGTCGTCTGTTGTTATTCCTATGAAGTCTCACACATCTGTCTTACAGTCTTCTAGACAAAAACAGACCATGTTTCAGACATGTTATATTAGTAGGAAATGCCAAAGAAGAATGGAATAATTCAAATAAAGGAAAAATGGTTAGAATAAACAATCAAAATATATTTTATTTTTATATATTAATAAATTATTGTTACGTGTTATATTTATATATATGTAGGAAGTGACAATTTATAAGGAGAAGATGAAAAGAATAATCACCATGTGAGCAAAATTATAAGTTAAAATGTGATTATAATCATCTCTGTGTGTCTGGGAGAGAGTGCTTCTAGAACCTCCTCAGAAACCAGAATCTGTGTGTGTTCCGGTCCCTCGTATAAATGTGATAGTATGTGCATATAACCCTTTCATTTATTGATTGATTGATTGACCAATTGATTGATTGATTTTGTAGTACTGGGTATTGAACTCACGGGCGTTCTATCTCTGAGCCATGCCCCAGCCCTATTTTTTATTCTCTATTTTGAAACAGGGTTTCACTACTTGTGGAGGGCCTCACTAAGTAGCAATCCTTCTGTCTTAGCCTCCCAACTACAGGGATTACAAGTGTGCTCCACCACGCCAGGCTTCTTTCATACATTTTAAGACATATCTAGGTTATTGTGTGTGTGTGTGTGTGTGTGTGTGTGTGTGTGTCTGTACACATGTGTGTGCGTTACTGGAGATTCAGTCCAGAGACATTCTACCTCTGAGCTACACCTCAATCCCTATTTAATTTTACAGTTTGAAACATGGTCTCGCTACAGTGCTGAATATCTCACTAAGTTTTTGAGGCTGACCTTGATCTTGATCCTCCTGTCTCAGGCTCCCAAATACTGGAATTATATGCATGTGCCATCACCCCAGCTTTAGATTGCTTGTAACACCTAATACAATGTGAATGCTCCACAAGTAGTTGTTATTCTGTGTTGTTTAGAGAATAACAATATTCAATACAGATGCATTCTTCAGTTTAAACCTTGGAGGGTTGAATCTATCATGCCAGAACCCAATATCAATTTGGAGGGACAACTATATTTATATACCTCATATACATATTACCTTTATTAATCAGAATACTCATTCATGATTATGGTGCAGTGAATGAACAGATTCTTATGCTAGTTATGTATTTTTACATTTCAGAAAAGCCCTATGAAAAGTAATTATCAAATAATTTGTAATTATTACTTTCTAATAATTCTTTGTGTAGAAGCTTTTTAAAAAAATGTAAAATGTAGATGTAAATATATTTACAAAGATAATCATAGCAATATTTCCTGGGATTTGAAATAATAATAATAGGGGAATTATTCAATGAATTATCATACATTCATTTTATTATGTTTCTTCAAGAATTCTTATGATATGGAATCAAAGTAATTGGGTAATGTTAATGGGGTGTACATAAGAGCCGGGAGTGGTGGCGCACACTTGTAATCCAAGTACTTGGGAAGCTGAGACTGGAGAATCTGGGTTCATGGCCAGTCTCAGCTACTTTAGCTCTCTGAAACTTAGTGAGACCCTGTTTCAAAATAAAGACTAAAAACAGGGCTGGGGCTATAGTTTGGAGGTAGAATCCCCTTGGTTCAATCCCCAGAACAAAACACACACACACACACACACACACACACACACACACACACACACAAAAAGGAAGGTGTATATAAAAGTTCAATGGTCATATGACCCAGTTATTAAAGTTACACACACAGATATTTGGTCCAAATGTATATATACAAAATAATAACTACATGAAACCAATGAAGTCTAAAACTAATATTTAATAAACATTTAAGACCCAGACATAAATAATGTATGAAATAGTTTGGTCTTACCTGATCTACATCATTCTTTCAAAAGATATATAGAAAATTCAAATTATCCCATCTCAGTCATAGCCATGAGATAGCTGAATGAATTTCTTCTTGGATTATTTGTGTTTGCACTTAAAATAACACAGGAGAATGAGAACTTTTTGTTGGGCGATGTAGATCTGACTCATAGAAGTTGGGAATAAAATATCAGAGACTGGGAGAACAAGGGAAAGAAGAATGAGAAAAGGTTGATCAAGAGGTAGGTACTAAGTTATAGTTAGGAGTAATAAGTTCTGGTGTTCTACTGCACAGTAGGGTGACTATAAATAAAAGTAATGTACTGTATTTTTAAAAAAGGCTAAAAGAAAGGATTTTGAATGTTTTCACCACAAAGAAATGACATATGCTGGGTAAGATAGATATGTTTATCTTGATTTGAACATTATAGATGTGTGTGTATATCTGAACATCTCATGGTGTCCTGTAAATATATACAATTTTCATATGTCAATTAAAATAATATGCTTTTTAAAAAAGAGATCTGCATAAATGATGTTTGGCTCAAAATCCTAGAATGTCTACAGGTTTTATACCACTTTATATCACACATTCCCCTAATTGTTATTTTTGGGGGTCCTCCCACAAATGCCATTTGCCCTGTGTGTTGCTTCTCCCCCTGCTCAAGACCTCTGTCCACTGCACATCATCGCTTGGAGATGCCTTTGCCCATGGCTGCAGTGCTGGTGTCTGTCCAAAGAGTGATGAGGTGTATTCCTCAGGAAAATCAGCATTTTGGTGCTCACTCAAGGTGGAGTCGACTCATAGATAAGAAAGAAGAGCCTTCTTCCTATCTCTAGCTTTCTGGTAGGAAAATCTGTCCAAAAGTATCTTTTTCCCCTTGTTCAATTTTTACAGAAACCCAATGCAAACATCTGTACTTTAGTTTCACTCCATAGGGGAAGACAAATAACATGGGCAAAATCTTTGTTTTTATTTTGCCACAGTTTGCAAACACACACTCACGAGCATAAAGAACATTAGTCTTTTACAAATATCTAATATCTCTGTCTCTTGTCTTCATTGGGGTTGAAAACCAGTTAGACTAAACCCTTCCCATACAATTTATCTTTCTCCCTCTCTTCCAGTTACCCTCATTACCTATCCAGCACTGTACATTAGCAAACCTAATTTCCTTCTTCATCTTGAATTACTAAATATCCATGCATAGGGTAGGAGACAACACTATGATAGAAAGCTGGAGTGCCGGAGGACATGTGTATGCAAAGACGGGTATGTGGTGGGAGATGTGCAATGGTGTGACCATCTATCCAATCCAGCATCAGATAGACAAAACTGCCTTGCTCCATACACTATAGGTCAGTTCAATAAAGCGATGGGAGCCGAGACAGTAATCAAAGTGAGAGATGGATGAAGGAAAAGCTGAGAGATGCAATTGCCATTCAAGTGGAGGAGAGAATGTAATATTAAAAGTGGTATTTGGGGTGAGGACTAAATCAAGGAATCATTTACAGGCATCTTGCCAAGTCCTGATATTATCAAGAAGTAAACATCTATTTTGCCTAATTAAGAGACAACAGAGGATTATCACTGATGGATGTTCAAGTTGACTTAAAGGTCTTTCACTGAACCGCTTGACCTTAAAGACTGCCTGAGGACACATATTCTTTGAAACAATTAACATTGTTTTGTGTTTTTCTTTCATTAGATACTTTTTGAGGATTAACATAAAATTCACTTAGTAGATAGCTGGGCTCACAAATAGCTAGTAGAAAATGTCTTCGAGACAGGGCATTTAAAATTAAATCTTAAAAATTCTTAGCCAGGAATAGTGGTACATGTCTGTAATCCCTGTACTTGAGAGGCTGAGACAAGGGGATTGCATGTTCGAAGCCAGCCACAGCAACTTGGCAAAACCTCCATCAATTTAGTGAGACCCTGTTTCAAAATTGAAAAATAAATAAAAAATAAAAGGGCTAGGAGTGTAGCTTGGAGGTAGAATGGCCCTGATTTAAATATATATGTATTCAATATTATCAATATTTGTTCAACCTATTCAATATTATCTTTTCTCCTTCCAGTTTCTATGGAGTCCAATGCAAACATATGTTCTTTGTTTTTCTGTTGCTTCAGAGGATGGCAAATACCAAAGACAAATCTTTGCCTATTTACATGTACTCTCATGTGGCATTTGGTCACTGCCCTATAGCTGAACCTGGTCAAGGGATTAGTGAGTCCTTGTGAACATAGGAAAGAACAAGAGCGCTCGTTCCCCTCTCAGTGAAGGAGTCCTTTAACACAAGCATGACTTACTTTCTGTTTATGGCAGTGCTTGCATGAATGCCTTGTACAGGTATCAACGTGCATTACAGCATAAATCACACAGACACACACAAGGACTGAAAGAGAAAAACAAGGTTGCTATTTCAGGCGGACAAGGGAGCTTTGTCTGCTAGTTGTGAGAACCTGCCCTGTCAGGTCATCAGAGCTAATTCTGTCGAGGCTCAGTGGGGTTGGGTCTGAGTTCCTTCACAAGAAAGGACCAAAGGTCCCATTATGCAGTGTGTTCCTTTGGGGAGTTTAAAAGAGCCAATTTGGACCAATTCTGTCAAAAGAACACCTAAGTATCCTGAAAGAGTAGGTCTTTGAAAAGAAGTTTCTAAAGCTTGGAAAAGGGGAACAAGAGAGGTCTGTGTGTCAAGTTATCCCTCTCCTCAAGTCGAAATAGGATGTCACATAGTGCCACTCACAAGACAAAAACATTAGCCTAGAGATATGGGAAAACAAAAGAAAAACAGATGGGGGCTTCACAACAGTTTCTCACACCTATGAACATTTCCAACTTTCCTTTTGAGGTTAAGCTGATTATTGACCTGTATTTTTCTATCTATCTATCTATCTATCTATCTATCTATCTATCTATCTATCTATCTATCTATCTATCATCTATCTATCATCTACCTATTTATTTTGATACTGGGGATTGAACCCAGAGACATTCTACCTCTGAGCTATACTTCCATCCTATTTTATTTTTTGTTTTTAAACAGGGTCTTTCTAGATTGCTGAGAGTCTTGCTATGTTGCTGAGGCTGGCCTCAAACTTGCAATCTTTCTGTCTCAGCCTTCCAAGTAGGGAGATAACAGGTGTGCACTTCCTCACCCAACTGTGCTCTATTTACTATGAGAGTAGAGGGAATGCATCTCTGCACACAATTTTGGAAATCATAATTATTGGTGAGAGAAGAGAAGACATATCACTTCTACATATGAGGCAAAGGAAAACTTACAGAAGCAAATACAGCCAGGATTCTTGGCCAGAAAGTCAGGTAATTTCAACAGCTGATCATGATTCAAGCAATTTTTCTACCCTACCCTGTGAGTTAGATATAAAAGCAAGATTTTCTTAGCCTGAATGTTGAAATTTTCAATGTGATAAACTAGGTCTACTACGTTCCTGCAAAAAGTAATGAGTTATAAGCTCTGTGGAAAAGGTTATTAAATAGCAAATATCCTTAAAGCTGTAATGTCAGGCATAATTAAGAAGGCATAGCTAATCACTATCCCCCTCTACCCAACAGGAACAACATAAAGCTTTTGTTTGGTTTCTTTTCATAAAAGGAACAGATTCTGATTTTACATTTGGTATCTAGACAGTAATTCTGGTATTGAGACATGATAGAACTTTACAAATATCTTGTTACTCAGAACAAGATGACATACTTTGACATGGGATGAAAAATAACAGTTTGAATAATTAAATGGATTGATTTTGCAAAACAACTAAAATGATTACTTCTTGATTTTGAGAGAAGCTTCTTGTCCATTTCAAAAATCTATATTTAATTATTAAAGGCTCTTGACCAGCTCGTTGTTTATTGGGCCTCAGGTTTCATAACTATTAGTGTTCCCTGAAGGATGCTGTGTTGAAGAATTACAAGGACAAAATAGTGTCCAGGATGTCACTGTCCTGCCACACTGTTGTGCCTCTGGTACCGTGCCTTGGATGAGCTGCAGAAGGTTCTCTCTGTCTCTGCTCTTGTTTTGTCTTTGGGGCATGTAGCAGTTAGTCTTGCTTTCTCTTCATTGAGTTTCTGGGACATGGACACATTCATGGTTCTTCACACTTCCAAGCTGCTCCTCACTCTTCCATGGCCGCATGCCAACTTTTAGAGGCTGTGAGTTCCAATAGTCCAGCACTCAGGACACACCTATCTCGGCATAGGATATATTTGATATTAGTGGAAGGAAACATGCTGGGGGTTTCTACTTCATTAGTTAACCATCAACAACTAGGATTTCTTTTTCCTTTTTTTTTCCTTTTTGACCACCAGAAATAATAGGTGGACATAAAGTTGCAGTGATGCTAAGGCCATTCTTCTCACCTTTCTAAGTTTATTATAGAGTACTGGGTTGATCAGAATGATGAAACCACACCAGCTCATTCACACTGGAAAACTTGAACAACCAAATTGCAGTGACTTGATTTAGAATTTTAATAGTAGGAACTTCAGTGAAGTTCATTGGTCTCTGGAAAAAAATAAGTCTTATTATAAAAGTTTAAAAAAAATGAGCTTGGAGCAGTGGTGCATGCCTATAATCCCAGTACTTGGGAGGCTGAGACAGGATGATCACAAATTCAGGGCCAGTCTTATCAACTTAGTGAGAACCTGTTTCAAAATGAAAAATAAAATAAAATAGGGCTAGGGGTGTAGCTTAGAGGTAGAATGCCCCTGAGTTCAATCCCCAGTACCATAATACATAAGTAGATAAATAAATAAATAAACAAACAAATAAATAAATAAATAATAAAAAATGCTTGAACTGCTTGACAGTGGTAAAAAAAGTAATATCCCAATGGAAACTGTTGAAAGGCAATGACCCATAAAACTTACTGGCTATCACAGTAAGGTTGTGATTCTGAATGTACTGTGTTTTTTTGTTTGTTTGGCAGTACTCGGGATTAAACCCAGGGGCATTCTACCTCCCACCTACACCTCCAGCCCTATTTTTTTAATTCTTTATTTTTGAAACAGGGTCTCACTAAGTTGCAGAGGGCCTCACTAGGTAGCTGAGTCTGGCCGCAAACCCGGATCCTCCGGTCTCAGCCTCCCAAATGCTGGGATTACAAGCGTGCACCACCACACCCAGCTTTTAGCTGGGTTTAATTCAGGCTTTTAGACTTACTATCTTGGTTTCACTAGGTATATTTTCTATTCTCACCGATTTCTATCTTCTCATATATACAGTAAGATTAATGATATTATATACTGCAAAAGTTGGTCATTGTTAGGAATAAGTGATATAACCCACAAAACAGATAATGAAAATGTGGAATTGCTACTATCTTTACATAAATAAGAAAAAATTATGAGGATATTATGAGTAATATTATGCCCCAAATTAGGCAACTGGATGAAATGGGCAAATTTTTAGGAGTACAGAATGCAATAAAACTGACTCAAGAAGAAATAAAAAGTTCAAAACACCTGTAATAAAAAGAGGACAGAATAAATAACCACACATCTCCAACAAAGAAAACAGTAGAACCAGAAGTTTTCACTGGTAAATTTTACCAAATATTTAAAGAATTATAACCATTTCTTCTCAAGTGCTTCCAAAAAATAGAATAGAAGAAGACTCTTTTTAATTAATTCCTAACTCTTTTTTTATGGGGTCAGCATTGCCTTTGCTATTAAAGCCAAGGACATTGTAAAAAAAGAAAACTTAAAACCAATATCTTTTAAGAATATAGATGTAAAAACCCTCAATAAAATGCTAATAACTAAGTTAAGCAGAATATTAAGAAGATTATATACCATAACCAAATGGAATTGTTCTAGAAATTCAAGTTATACAATATTTAAATAAATAAATTTAATAGGCCATATTAAAGGAAATAAACATGTGGATATCTCAAACGATATAAGAAAAATATTCAATATATTTCCACTGTGGGGTGGGGGACCTCTCAACAACCTAGAAACACAGGGAATTTCCTGAACCTGATAAAGGAAATTTATGAAAAATTCACAGCAAACATCATATTGAAAAATTTCAGCCAGGCGTGGTGGCGCAAGCTTGTAATTCCAGCATTTGGGAAGCTGAGACCAGAGGATCCGGGTTCGCGGCCAGCCTCAGCTACCTAGTGAGGCACTCCGCAACTTAGTGAGACTCGGTTTCAAAATAAAGAATAAAAAATAGAAAATAGGGCTGAGGGTATAGCTTGGAGGTAGAATGCCCCTGAGTTCAATCCCTAGTACCGCAAAAAAAAAAAAAAAAAAAAAAAAAAAAAATTCTCCTAAGATCATGAGCAAGACAAGGTTGTCCTCTCTCACCACTTCTATTTATTATTATTAAATAACTTATTGTTATTTTCCTGTAATCTAGTAGCCAGAGTAATTGGACAGAAGAGGAAAGGATATTCAAACTAGAGTCAATATGAGTCTCTCTTCACAGACTTGTCATGACATCATATGTAGATACTCCTGAAGAACCCACAAAAAACTGTTAGAGCTACTAAACAAATTTAAGAGTTTGCAGGATACAAGATAAATCATCAACTCTCATAGTTGAGAAAATGTGAAACTATCAGTGGTATTTCTATACACTAGCAATGAACAATTCAAAAGGAAATTAAAAATGAAGGTTCTGTTAACGATGAAATAAAAACAATAAAATAGTTAGAACTAAATTTAACCAAGGATTTATAATACCTATACTTTGAAAATGATGAAATATTGCTGAAAGAGATTAATGTTTATAGCAGCACAATTCATAATTGCTGAACTTTGGAACCAGCTTAGGTGTCCATCAACAGATGAATGAATTACAAAATTATGGGATATACACACAATCAAATTCTACTCAGCCATAAAAGAGAATAAAATTATGTAATTTGCAGGGAAATAGATGAAATTAGAGAATATTATGCTAAGTCAGATTAGTCTAGAATGACTATTGCTGTTGCTCCGATAACTCCTCCCAGCAAGGAGGTAAATGAGGGCCAGGTAGTGATCACGGCTTGAAGCTGATCTACAAATGTCTTAGCTGTTTCTGCTGTATTAATAGAAATGGGCTCCGCATTACATAGATCAAAAATCTCCTGGCGTAACTTTAACAAATCGTTTTTTTGATTGGTGAATTTTAATCACATATCTTTGTAAGGTACAAGCAGAGATTAGTCAGTCACAATAAATGAAAGGTTAGATGTTTTCCCTCATATGTGAAAGCTAGAGGGAAATTGAGAAAGAGGAGGGACTCAGGCAAAGGAGCAGAAACATTACTGGAGTGAGGGAGGGGACCTGACTGGGGGAGGCAGGAAGGGGAAGGGAGACCTGAAGAGGAAAACACTTCAGTGGACATGATACACATACACACATTTATCAGGGCCAATCACCATGTTGTGAACATGAACAGGGAGGTGGAGATTAACAAAACAGGCAAGAGTGAGGATTGAATTGAAAGTATGTAGCACACTAGTCATTAATTCCAGAGAAAATAAACATAGTGAAGGAAAAGGAGATATCAAAAAATGCCACATGACCTGGTAGTGAATATCAACACAAAGTAACAATAATGTTAATAAACAATGCAGATTCCGGCACAATATACTATTATAACACTCCTTTTTTTTTTACATTTCTCACTTGCATTTTATTTTATTGGTGCATTGTAATCATATATCTTTGTTAGGTACCAGCTGGTAGAGGCATACATGCACACATCTCGCATTTAACCATTCCCCAATTAGTTATAACACTCTTAAAAGGAAAAAGATTGGGGAATTGAAAAATATGAACTGGAGAGAGGAAAGAGGGCTGAAATTCTTTGTCTTCTTTAAAGGGAAATCTATAGATGATTCCTAAAATTTAAAAAGAGAAAATTAACCATGCAAATATGTTATTTAGAGTCCTTGAACTAAATCTCAAAATAATCAGTGAAAGGATTGCAAATAGTTGTACTGGGAAGCAACAAAGCAAGCTAAGGGAGGCATTTGGGAGTGGTTCTTTATAAGGCATAAAACTAAGGGACTCTTTAAATTATGCACATATATTAATTCAAATAAAAAGGAATTTAAAATAATGTGATTAGGCAAATATGCAAGAGCTAGAGCACTGTCAGAGGGAAAAGGTAGAATTGGGGCAAAAGAGTTATATGAAAACAAAATGGGCCATGGGCTTTTATTCTGATCTGTGAATGATGTCATTCTTTATAGGAAAAGCAAGTATCAAAGAACACCAGCTTCACCACTTATCTCCCAGGGAAAATAATTGGGAATTCCAATGGAATATTCTTTTGAAAGCATAGCTATTTCATTTAGAAGTGCAATAAAAATAAGCATGGTGGATTTCATGCATATCACATGAGATTGCTTGCTTTGGTTTTTTTCATCTCTAACATGTGGTCATTGGAAGTTGTTTTGTACATAGCACAGTGCCTCTTTGTAAAAAGCTGATCCTACTTTTCTTTCCTGTTTTCTATGCTTATGACAATAGATAAAAGTCATGAGACTTTTTTGGGGGGGAGGGTAATTCAGCCAAATTTCAAATAATTGAACTTTTGTCATTGTCGGTTTAAATGAATATTAGTATTATATATTTTTCTATGTGTCATATATAATTCTAACAAAAGATATTGCACCCACTCCTGTCATTCTGAAAGAGGCCATCATCATTTCTTAGCAGAAATGTTTCAATAGCATTACAAGTGTCATTATTGTGGCCCTTGCCTGACTTTGGTTCAATCTCAACAGAGAATAAAAGGCCAATTACCAATTTAAAGCCATTGCTGAAATTACCTTCTAAGACTCTACTGAGGACCTCATAGGTAACTGAAGGCCTCTGAATCCACTGGACTCGGCCCTTTCCTATATTAATTCCTGCATTATTCAGTCATCATTGCATATATGAACATAAATGATTGATTAGGACATGATATCATATAAAATTAAGGATGCCAATGGTATTGTAAATCTCTGTTGTTTTGTCTTTTAGAATAAACTACTTAATGATTCAGGGCATTTAATTTCTCCATAGGATTTCTCCTCAACATAAATCAGTCACCAAAAGATTCTAGTGGATTCTGTAGATGTGTTTTAATACATTGGAAATTAGATGCAGACACTTATGTAAAGTTGTAAAATGATAGGACAAGACAGAATTGCAAGCATTGCTATGAGGATTCATTCTTATTTCCAAAGTAGTTCTATGGGACAGAATCATTTAAAAATAGTTCTGAATAATTATAGTAGACACTCTTATCATACATCTGAAGTTAATCAATGCTATCTTCTCCAAATTGATTCAGATGGGATTTCACTAATGTCCCATGAGATCTCTGTACTTTAGGGTTTTTTTTTATCTCTAAAATGTGGTCATTAGAAGTCATTTTTCTTTTTCCTTCTACCTTAATCTGCTTCCAACTCTAACGTTATACTCCAGGAAATCAATTGTGCTTCATTTGATGAAATTACTGAAACTTCTTCAGTGTCATTTTCCCCTCAGTCTCCTTCCCAGCCACATTGGATTTCTTCCTTTCAGTGTATGACCCTCCCCTCTCTCTTTTTCCATGGTCTCTATGCAGAAGAAACATTTTTCCTTCCTTTGCTCTACCAGAAAATCCATAGGCTGGACCTATGGTTAAGACCCCCCCTTCGAAATATCCACTTAACCTCCAGTACAAGCTATATTCCTTTTTTCACCAGGGTAATCTTTATAAATTCAAAGAAAAATGGTTGCCTGGCTTTCCTAATCCTCCCCATGTAGGGCTCAAGAGTTTATGAACATTAAATGAGCGAAGATTTTCTAAAAAACATACTTTAATTGCCTAGCAGAATATGACACACAAAAGATTCTTACTTTCTCCTCCTCAGCCCCTGTAAGAGTCTGGGTAGAACTGGAGATGTTGACAACAGAATTCTTACTGCAAACCTTATATAGATGCCCAAACTGAAAACAGCTGAATTATGACATCCCTTGGGTCAGTCCATTAATAAATAAAGGGACTCTTATAGTTTGGTTTTAAAATGTCTCTCAGATCTTATGTGAGAGATAAGGCAACTACATTGGAGGTGGGACTTGGTTGCTGGGCAGAGTCCTTGGGGCAGTGGCCAGCAACATTGTATGTGAACCTGCCTGTCTTGCTGCAGTACATATCTGACATCTTTGCTTTCTCCATCTCCCATGACGCCCTGAGAACCTGCAGCCCTGGCTTCCGCTTGGAAACTGGGTTGAAATCCTCAGAACTGTGAGCGGATAAATTTCTTCTTCCTCCAACTTCTGTGTGGCAGGTGTTTGGGTCATGGCAGTGAGAATGCCAAGTGAATCAGAGGTAGAGCAGTATCTGGAGGCCCAGCTGGGAGCACTGTCTGTCCATTCGTACTCCCCCTTCTTGGAACTAGCAAGAGCCCACGCTCACCCCTCAGGACCACATTCCTTGGTTCCCACACACCCTCTCAAAGTTCAACACATCCCTCAGATGGAAAAGGAAAAACAAAATTGTGTGATAACAAGTTCCTTTGGGCCTCCTGTGAATATCAAACTACAATCTATAATCCTGAGAATGCAAACAATCAGACAACTTTATCTGACCTGGGAGCCTCTAAACTGGAAATGTTCTTAGATTATGAATTTGCTTTCTGAGTATTCTTCCAAAAACCAGAGCTAGGGAGATTCCCTAATTTTGATGATTTCCAGTGATGTGATATTGTTGTCACACATCCTTCCATAGTTTCCCTCTGGTGGATTGGGCTGTGAGTTCCCAAGAGCAGATTCACTGGAGAAGCTGCTTGAGATGCTCTTGCTGGCTGTCTGGGTCTGTCATAGGGCTCTAGGACTCCTGCTAATGATTCCCACATTTATTCATTTATTTGTGACATCTAAAACTAATTTTGCTCTTTTTGAATGAATATCTTATCCTTAATTATCATGTAGCACAACATCAACTATGCATATCATTTAGTATATCCAAATGTAAATTTCCATTTATTTGACTGTAATGCTAAAAATGTACATGCATGATTAATTGAAATCATTGCTCAGATTATAACAGTCATTATTGGACATAGGGAGGATATATCTATAACTATTTTTACATTTTCAATGCTAACTTTTGTTTGTTTTGTTTTATTTTTCAGTACTGGAGATTGAACCCAGGAGTAGTCTACCACTGAGCTCCATCTTCTGCCTTTTTTATTTATTTTATTTTGATATAGGGTCTTGCTAAGTTGCTCAGGCTGACCTCTAATTGGAGATTCTCCTGTCTTAGCCTCTCAGGTCACTACGATTAGAGACATATGCCACTGTACCCAGCTCAATGTTACATTTTGGTCAGTCTCTCTACATAGTAAAAGGTTTTGCATAATTTTAATTTATTCATTCAAAGGAAATGAGTACAAGCATTATTGAATGCCTTTTTATAACAAACATAGCCACAGGCATTGGAATCACAAAGATCAATAAAGCTTGATATCACTCAAGACTCAACCGTTCACAAATTAGTATGGGGTAAAATTCAAAACAAATCACTATAATGAATCTAATGGATTTGCTAGTAGGGGACAATATGGGGTCCTGGAGAAAGTGGTAGAGGGATTTTCCAACCCACTGGGAAGATGAACAGGCCAGGTTTCACCCAGTCTTATTTAGTATGACTCTTAAAAGTTGTAGAAATAGAAATCCAGGAAATCAAGGAGGAATGAAATTGGAACAAGAGAAGAAAAATATTCAATGGCACAGAAATGTTAAAGAGCATAACCTATACAGGTGCTTGCTATTAGTCTGAAAGAACATAGGTGCAGGGTTCATGCCATGGTGAAAAATAGTGCTGGAAAGATGTGTGCAAGCAGAAATGTAGCTTTTATATTTTGGGAAATAAGTAGTCTTAAACATTTTAAATAGAACATTTCTATGTCAGATTGTAGAATGCAATTTTTTCATTTTTGCTTAATGTAATAATAATTATCTTTATTGTTACATATGTTTAACTTAAAATGCAATGGCTGCATATTTCATGGGTGAGATATATATATAATATATATTATATATATGTACATATATATATAATATATATTATATATATGTGTATATATATATATATATTTCCTGTAATTTATATTGACTTTTTCACTCAATTGTATTTTGGTTAGTGTTGTTACATTGTTATATTTAAAATATTGTATATTTCTCTTTCCAGAATTGAATTATTTGTTCAAAATGTAAGAACATTTTTATGGCTTTTTATATGCTCTGTGTCTCAACTTTCAATTTTGACCAACTGGATCCCAAGATGACCAGTTGTAGAGTCTGTTTAGATTAGTGTATATTACTAATTTGGGAGGTAGATAATTTGTGTAAAAGAATTTTGGGGTACTTTATTGGCTCCATGACATCCCTGTGTTTTGAGGATGAAAAATAACCTGGAATATACTCAGAGGACAGAAAAGCAATTAAACAACTAGGGTGAATAAATTTAACAAAAACAAAAACTAAATACTCCATTAAACTTAAATTTTGGATAAATAAAAAAGTTTTTTTTAAGTTATGTTCCATTCAATATTTAACATATAACTAAAATTAATGGTCAATGGATGTAGCCATTGACCCATTAATTATGATAGATACTGAAAAATTGTGATAGATACTGAAAAATTACCTTTCATAGAGATGATACAAGTTGTAACCCACACAGTATTTGGGACATATTTAGAGCAAAAAAAAAAAAAACTATGTAATTGCTTATATACAATTTTATAGATAATTGAATAGCCCAGAGTGGTGGTACATTCCTGTAATCCCAGTACTTTGGAAGCTGAGGCAGGAGGATCACAGGTTTGAGACTAGCCTCAGGAATTTAGCAAAACTCTCAGCAACCTAGTGACCCTGTTTCAAAAAGAAACATAGAAACATAAAAAGGGCTGGGGGTGTAGCTGGAGGTCAAATGCTCCTGTGTTTAATTTCCAATAACACACACACACACACACACACACACACACACACACACACACACACACAGAGTGATAGTCAATCTAGATTGTCAACTTGAATTAAAAGCCTTCTGGTTATGTTAATGAAGGTGATTCCAGAGATGATTGGCATGTGGAACAGCAAAGTGGAGAAGGGGCTCCCATCCTGAATGTGAGTGGCACCATCCAATAGGCTGGGGCCTGAGTGGAACAAAAGGTGGAAGAAGGAGAAAGCAGCCTGAAGGGAAATTCTACTCTTCTGGCAAGGCTGCCTTGATTGCTGCTGACCTTGCTTATGCTCCTTCACTCTTACAACTCTCAACAGGGATTCTCTCACAAGTGATTCTCCAGGAGTTTCCAGGTTTTTCCAGCTTACACTGGGGCTGCATTATTGGCCCTTGTGTTCTGAGACTCCAGCTTCTTGAACTCAGCAGCTTCTGGTTCCCCTGACTCTCCATTGTTCAGACAACCTTTGTGGGACTACCCAACTTCTGAGGGTATAGCCAGTTGAATAAATCCCCTTTCATAATCAAACATACACATGTCCCATTGGTTCTGCTCTGCTAGAGAACCCTGAGCGGCACATACATGTACACACACACACACACACACACACACACCAGTAACCATCCATATCTGCTGGGCAATGAAAATTTGAACTCAGACCACCACCACTGGTCAAGCATTGCCTCAAGATAAACTAAAACTTGAGCTCTTTGCATTTAATGGCCTTCTTTTCTTGTTCCTGATTACAAACAAATCTATGCATTACTAGAACTATTACTCCATGCCAAATCTAGAAAAATGCTTCATATGTATTTCAGATAGAGGTTGAGACTAGCATTTCTACCTTCCTACCTATAAATGCTTAACTAATTATTGACAAACTCACCCAGGAAACATGGTTATAGCACAAGGTGAGCTTGAGGAATGACTTTACATGGACTTTCAAACATAGGTTGCCTTTCCTCTCCCGTAAGCCCTCTGTTTCTATAATTCCAGTGGACCAATGTATATGTTTTATGTCTGGAATTTATTGACCAAGGTTCCATGGTTATTTACAGTTGAGGTATAGAATTTTCTTTTCTACTTAGAGTTTTACATGTGGCTTGATTTAAGCATTAGCATAGTTGGACTATTGTTATTATTATTGGAAATTATTTCCTATTTCAGAGATTTTATGATTTTTAAATATATTTACCTTTGGATAGGTAAGAAATTAAATATGTAAAAGTACAAAATTACACACAGTGCACAAAATTTCCTTTCTTCCTTGTCCTCAGTGACCAAGTTCACAGTCCCAAGGGTCATCTATTTAATTCAGTTTACGTATTTCAAAACATGCCTACACGTCAATTGTTTCTTCTTTACACAAATTATAGCATACTTAGTACTACATTCTTCCCTTCAATTTCTCACTTTAAATATATTTGCTTCATTATTTCTAAAATTGCATGATACAGAATTGAATGAATGGAGACTAATTTATTTCAATAATTGTTAAAGTTGTGTGCAATCTTTAGTATTAAAAGGAGTGTAAGAAAGAATATCCTTTAGCCATAATCGATTTCATACATTAGTAATTTATCCTTAGCACAAACACATAGAGGTGTAATTTCTGGGTCAATGAATGCAGTTACTTTTGACTTTCATGGATATTGAAAACTTGCCTTTCAGAATCTGAACATCTTAGTACAATAAGTAATGCATTAAATTCCCTGCATCACTATCTTCTTGGCAATGCATTATACTGTCAAATATCCTAAGCTTTACCAATCTAGTAGGCAAAATAAATCCAACACATTTTTCTAAAAATTGCATTAGTTTCAGAATAAATTAATTTGAGGAGATTTGTATGTTTAAAGCATTCAATAGCCTTTGTCTATCTTTTCAATTAGATTGTCACACTTTTACTAAGTGATTGTTAGGTATTATTCATATAAAATTATCATTTGTCTTAGATGTAATTTTATGACACTCATAAGCAAATAAGATTATTTAACTGAGTGCCTAGCGTTTTGGTTTATGCTAAATACAGTAAACCGGGTATTTGATTACTTGTCATATAATTTATTTCTTGCTTTTTTATTTACTGTTTTTTTGTTTTGTTTTGCAGTTGTTGGTTTCCAAGCCAGGGCCTCACCTATACTAGGCAAGTGCTCGACCACCAAGCTATACCCCCAGCCCTCTTGCCTTTCTTTTAATGATGAGTTTGGAAGAATTTCAACTTTTATGTAGCTCAATTATAGTTGTTTAATTTATGGCTTCTGGAGTTTGCATCATACTATACATGAAAAGCCTTCCTGATTCATTAAAATTTTTCCATGTTTCTTTTTAATACTTTTATAGTGTCATTTTTGCACTTTAATTTTTATGTATTTGGAACACAGATGGAATTTGGAAATGATATGAGAGAGATAAATTTTGATGTATTTGGAAGACATTTAGAATTTGGAAGAGGTGTGAGAGATTCACATTTATTATTTTTGCACATGGCTAACTCATCTATACAATAAAATTTTTTTATTAATATTTTCTTTCTATCTCTGGTATTTTTATGTGCTATTTAATTTTGTTAGTTAACATTTTCTTTTCCTTTTCCCTCCATCAATACTGTTTGCTTCATGAAAATAATTTTCAAAACTTGCCTTTTCTTTCTTTTTTTTTTTTTTTTTTTTTTTTTTTTTTTTTTTTTTTTTTTTTTTTTTTTTTTTTTTTTTTTTTTTTTTGTAGTCATAATTAAACAACAGCTGATGTATTTACTAAAATGTGTTTACATATTAAAATGTAACTGTATAATAAGAAAAGGCAAGGTATGCATGTTAGAGAGCTAAATCATGAAACATTATCAAAGCATAATAATGTCAAACCTAAAATCAAACACTTGTTGAAGAGGCATATTATTTAATAACAGAAACATTTA
>PVLC010014538.1:0-39109 GCA_004027655.1 Graphiurus murinus | reverse complement strand
TCTCTAACTTACTAGTTGTTCTTATGTATTGAAAAGCATCCACTTCTTGAGTTAGAACAAAGTAAATTTTGAAGGTTATTTCCTTAGGAGATGTGGCCATCAAATAGCATCAAGATTGTAAATATAGAAAGACAATAAGCCATGGAAATAGCTGATGTTACTGAATATTGTTTGTAACAAATATCAGGCCATTGCTATTCCTTGAATTTTTAGTTTTCCTATTGTTTCAGATATTTTCATAAATGTTGAAATTATTTCCATTTTCTTCTCATAGTATGCCACATTTTCAGAAATAGATTTCTGCCAAGACTCATGATATAATCATCTCATTATAATGTGTATTCTATGCTTTTAAAAATAGCATTTTCCATACACACTCAAAAAATTGCCTGACCTTCCTCCCCCACCGAATAAATTATGCCATCTGTGCTCACATCATACTTCATTATACTTCTAGTACAACCTTTACCATATCACATTGTATTAGAGTTAGTTATATGTCTCTTTGTCTTCTCCACCAAACCAGGTATGTGCCCCTGAGAACAGGAATATCTCATTCATCCCTGTATCCCCAGCAACTGGCATCATGTTTGATATATAGTAGATATTCAATAAGACAGTGTCTGTATTGTCATGAAAAGCGACTAAGTAAATGAATGGAAGCATTGTTAATTAACGAAATCACCTGTTACTCATTCTTCCTGAGTGTGAACCTAAAATTGCTAAAGAGTATTAAAGGATTGTGAAAGGGAGCAATCTTAGAAGACTAACCAAACTGAAGTTCCAATGCTGGTCTAATAAAAATGTAGCCATGCTTGAACTTGCAGTTTTAGCATATACTTGGTCTAGTGCTTTCTTCAAAGCAATGTCTATGTAGATAAAGGCTGGAGTCAGCCTTTTGCTTCTCTGGTTGGTTCCTAGAGTCTTGCTGTGAGTGTCAACCCAAATTGGTTTTTCCATTCCTGAACCTTCAAGTAGTGAGTAGCTATAGAATAAGGGATCTGATATCAGTGTATGGGTTGGATGAGAAAACTCACCAAGTGCTATGTGCATGTATGACACCATCACTATTAATTACATTATGATGTGAGACTATAATATACCAATAAAATTATAAAAATAAACAAATAACAATTATTTTTAAAAAAAGTCAAAGTAACCTGCTCACTACAAGTTGAGACTTGGTAATTTAAAATCACTTTCAAAGTTCATATGCAATCTGATCAAGGTGCTTTTCTTCTCTTTAAAAAAATCTTTTTTGTTCTTACCAATTATAATTCTGTGACAGGAATATTTCACATTTGCAATGTAATTATGTTTTCCATACCTCCAAGCTCTTAACTTGGACTGTCATCAATACAGTTTTATAGTTGCTTATTATTGTCTTCTACCAAGGCATATGATTTTTTTCAGCATTGTTATATGCCTTTACAGATTTAGCAACCTGATTTAGATTTTCCATGACCAGTTGTGGAAAGGAAACTTAATATGAAATGATTTTCTCACAAATCAGAATCAAGGGAACTAACCTGTTAATATCTCTAATTATATAACATTTATTCTTATTTGAAAATTAAACCTAAGGATCTTGATTGTTCTGCCTAATAGCTTTGAAGTGGAAGTGAGAATCGATGTCTATATGTTTGTATAAATCAGAACTCATTAACACTGCCGTGGTTATTTTTATATCAATTTTTTGTTGTTGTTTGTAACCCAAACTATAACAATACTGGGAAGAAGTCAGCATGTAATTAGTTTGGATATATGAAAAACAGATTGCATTGTTTCACATGCTGTGAACTGTCAGTGATCCACAATGCTGTGAAAGATAGCAAGCATCAACAGATTTTTCCCCCTTAAAGCTCAACATTCTTGACTTTTTACACATCACTGCTTGGGGAATGGAAAAACACAGAGGTTCTACTGAAATGATGATTTTTGACTAATGTGGCTGCATTGGTTAGTATTCATTGGCTTATGGCTTACCTCTCTAGACATTCATATATTCTTAAAATCAATTTTGTTCTTATTTGGAGCTTGTATCCTGCAGAGGAAAAAAAAAGGAAATTTATGAAGAAAAATGAATACATTTTTTGTCCTCTTTCTCTGTCATTTTAGTAGGACAGAAGTTTAATAGATCTAAAGATTCTTTTTGTTTTCTTTCTTTTTTTCCGTGTGTGTGTGTGTGTGTGTGTGTGTGTGTGTGTGTGTGTGTTGGTACGTACTGGGGATTGAACCCAGGGGCATTCTACCTTGGAGCTATACCACTGGCCTTTTTTATTTATTTATTTATTTTTCTTTTGAAACAGGGTTGCTGAGGGCCTAAATTGCTGAGGCTAGCCTTTAACCTACAATTCTCCTATTTCAGCCTCCCCCCCAAGTATTGCGATTACATGTGTATGCCACCAGTTTAAATGGAGCTAGTTGGATGATCTTTGTGATTATAGTCAAGAAACATATTATTTGGTCACCAAGCTGTTAATGTATAACTTTGCTTTATGTAGTTTTAGGCTTCTGGAAATTTGGTCCTTATTCTGGGATTTCACTATATGGATATTTGGTAGGATTAAACCAGAGTTGTTTGAAGGGTGGTAGATATAGTGATTATTACAATACCAACTATCATTTCCCATGTATTTCTATAAAAATTAGATGTTTAATAAAGATGAATTTAATCAACTTTTATGTATAAGACAATTAGTAAAAATATATTCCCTGAATTTTACTGTTTCTAAGACACTCCCTTCTCCCTCCCACATTTCAGTATCTTTGAAATTATGAGATATCTTAAAAGCCATGTGACCTAACATTTGTGGTTATTCCAGAAGGAGAAACAGCATCAGTGTCCTTTGTGTACAGACTGTGTCCAAGCTACTCATACATCCTCACTTCCCTTGAGTAATGTGTAGTTGAGAGTTTGGGTGGGGGCGAGACTGATTTTCATTTAAAATGTCCTCAGCTATTGCACTGATAGGTCATGTTAAAGTCAAATTATGAACATTATGTTCTCAGAAAATTCTGAAATAAGAACAGAAGATATACATTTTATATTAATGAAGATAATATTCAGTATTAAAGGGATTAATATGCTTTCAAAACTATGAACAGGCCGGGCATGGTGGTGTACGCTTGTAATCCCAAAACTTGGGAGGCTGAGACAGGAGGATCATGGGTTCACGACCAGCCTCAGCTACTTTGTGAGGCCTTCTACAACTTAATGAGACCCTGTTTCAAAATAAAGAATAAAAAAATAGGGATGTGGGTGTAGCTCAGAGGTAGAATGTCCATGAGTTCAATCCCCATTACCACAAAAAAAACAAAACTACAACAAAACAATGAGCAGATAACTCGTAAGACCTAACAAATTTGGATACTATTAAATGAAGGTATTTTGTGACTGAAATACACAAACAATAATTTTCTGTCATATCCAAGTAATAGAAAGGAAGATATTAAAATTTTCCAGTTTTTGCTGGACATTGTGGTACATACCTGTAATCCTAGTACTTAGGAGGTTGAGACAGGAGGATTATAGGTTTGAGGACAGATACTACTACTACTACTAATAATAATAATAATGATAATAATAATAGAACTGGGGTGTAGTTCAGAGGTAGAATGCCCCTGGGTTCAATCCTCATTAATACCCCACAAATATCCAACTTTTTAGACGCAATCTAAAGAAACTAGATTTTGAATCAATTAGAGCTGGTACTACTCATTTGTATTTCAAATACAACCATTGCTAAGTCATTTTGTAATAATTCTTAGAATTATTATTGGTATATATTTTTATCATTAGTAGTACATAAAGATGCATCTTACAATTAATGACAACTTAGAATTTGTGAAATATATATCTAACAAATACATGTAAGTGCTAAAATTAAAAAAAAACCACTTTCTGAACTCATTCTTTATTGAAAAGTAAGGTTGAAAGTTCATTATAACTGAAAAGTAGCATTCACTTTATCTAAAATTGGTGTCAAAATCTTCAACTGCCTTTAACTTCTAAATACTTTGGTTGATTTTCAATCTTGCACTTTATATTATATTTTTTATTTAAGTATCAATTAACAATGCCATTCATCACCTCTGTTGCATTTGCTGACCAGCAGGCTTTCCAAATTTATCAAATTATTTTTTCTGCAACTGTGATATCTTTTCTCTAGTTGTCATTCTAGTCAAAGATAGCATAAAATAGAAAAATATATAGGGTTGAAATGAAAAACCAGAAAACACAGTATCTTTAAGGACAATCAACTTTAGCCTTCACTTCTAAATCAGTAGAAGGTGTGGCCACAAGTGAAATGGAATACTGTATAATAATACTATATAATATCATTGTTTGTCACACATTGAGTTCCAGGGGTAGGCTGTCCAGGTCTGGTAGGGTATTCCTGCCTATCACAAAATTAGTCTCATGCCACCATGATGCAAGGGCTTGCATTTTCCGGATCTTTAATGTCAGCTCATGGCTAAAAGTTCTCTCCAGCTTCAATATTACATCTCATTCAAGCTAATAGGAAGAAGACAGGGAAGGAAAACCTCATATATCCTTCATTTTCAATTTCTTCTGACAAATTGTTCTTTCCACTCCAGTTCTTTGGCCAGAACTTGGTCATACACACAGTCCTAGCCATGAAGGAGGCTGGTGAATGTGGTCTTTATTTGGGCAGCATCTAAAAAGTAGAAGTTCTTTTTCAGCTCAAGAAGGAGAAAATTTGGGAAAATAGCAGCAGCCTCGGCCTCCTCCTCTCATTGAGGATACCTGTTTTAGTTATCAGGACAGTAGTGGACCATTATACTCTCCAAAGAGGAAAGATGTTCCATTGTAATTTCCAAATTATTAAAATCAACATAATTTTCATGTAACATCAAAACTTAGTTATTCCCTATATATATTTATGTTCATATTATTAATATATATTTGTTATTAATTTTGTGCTTGGTAAAATACCATCTTATTAGATAGTTCCAATATTACAATTCAAATTTAATATAATGTGAAACATTCTCCTGCAGTTGTATATTACAATGGCCTTGGCACTTAAATCAAGAAATGAAAACCAAAATGCTAAACTAAATTGTAACCAGTTTCATCAAAGTCTCTTTTTGACATTAATAATCTAAACTGGTGTGAGTGTGTGTTTGTGTGTGTATGTGTGTGTGTGTGTGTGTGTGTGTGTGTGTGTGTTTTACTGGAGACTGAACCCAGGGGAATTCTACCTTCAAGATATACCTGAAGCCCTTTTTTATTTTTTATTTTGAAACAGGGTCTTGCTAGTTTGCTAAGAATCTCCCTAAGTTACTGAGGCTGGCTTCAAATCTGCTATCCTCTTGTCTCAGCCTCCCAAGTGCTAGGATTATAGGCATGAGCCACCATGGCCAACTAAGTCAACTCTTTCTTAACCCATGGCAAATGAAAAATTCTTCTTTTTTTATCCTAGAAGCTTATGAAATGTAGAAGTACCTGCTCCATTGTTGAGCAAAATATTTTCATTTATTCATTTGTGAACTTCTTAGGTTTCCAGGTTGGAAATCAAAGTGCTTTTCCTGTTTGGGATACTGTGTAGGAGACAATTAATCAGAGAGATAAAAACAGACTTTCAACATTTAAAAGTATACATTCCCACAGGATGGACTATAATTGGTCCCCTGTACCAGTGAATGAAGTGGCAGGTTTATAATTCTATATTGTTGATCAGTGTATGAAAAATTTATTTAAAAAAACTTTTTTTCAGTATACAATAATCTAATTCTTCTCCCATAGAGATAGCTCATTGGATACTAGGTTGTAATTGATAAAAATAATTTATTTTGCAAAGCTTCATATATAAATTATACTATGTTAAGCCTAAAAGCAAAATGGTAAAAGTAGTGCTTCCAATAATTAAGGTTATATTCTCCACCATTCCACTTTACAGCAATACGACTGAATAAAAATGAATGTGCTATAAGCAATTTTCTGGTATTCTTTTTTAAATAATGAAGAATAAGATTTTCTAATATTTGTTCACTCTTTTAATACTATACTAATTAAATTTAATTTGAGCACTTATTTCCTTATAGCTAGCTATCATATCAGTTTGAGGGAAGGAGTAATAAAAAATTCACTGTTAGTGAAACATAAAAAGCATATACTATTAGTTCTTTTTGCTTTCTTCAATTTCCTATGGCCCAGGTCTATCACTAAAATTTTCAAATAATTTTATCCACATGGTCTAAGAAATATCTTATAATATTCTACTGAAGTAGTATTTTTCTACTGAAATATAATTTTATGCCAGCTAAGTTCTATGATTAATTGTTCGAAATTATATATTAAGTTGTCCCAAATCTACATGCCACTTTTATGTGGCACATAGGGAAATGAGAAAATGGTTATTATAATTTTAATTTCACTCTCAATTATTAAAATGATTTTTTGTGGGATGATATTTTATTATCTTAATTTTCCAGAAATCCTTTCATTATAGTTACATATATGTCATTTTCTCTTATGCATTCATTATTTTTCCAAAGTGCAAAATTGCATTTTCTCTCTTATTTTTTCATAGGTGCATATTTTATCCAGCATTTTAAAATGTGTTAAATTAAAATTGAAGTTCAGAGCTGGGCGTTGTGGTGCACACTTGAAATCCCAGTACTTGGGAGGCTGAGACAGGAGGATCCGGATTTATGACCAGCCTCAGCTACTTAGTGAGGCCCTCTGAAACTTAGTGAAACCCTGTTTCAAAATAAAGAATAAAATAGGGCTGGTGGTGTAGTTCGGGGGTAGAATGCCTCTGCTAAAATACTTTTACTGGTACATTATAGTCTCCTATAATGCGGTGGGCTTTCTCCCGGGTCTCTCCTCATTCCCTCCTTCCCCATATAGGATATTGAGATTAACATTGGTATTCTCACATATGTACATAAAGTCTATAGAAATGATTCCTTAATTGATTCTCCCTCTCCCCACCTCTTCCTCTAGATGGTCTCCCCAACTCCACTGGCATTTCTTCTCCATTATCTGAAGCCCCTCTGGTATCGGGATTACTCCCTATCTTCCATATATGAGAGAAAACCTATGACCCTTCACTTTCTGTGACTGGCTAATCTCACTTAACATAATTTCTCCAGGTTTATACATTTTTCTGTAAATGGCATTACTGTGTTCTTTATTGTGGAATATAATTCCATTGTATTTATATCCTGTAATGTTGTAATCCATTCATCTTTTGATGGACACTTAGGTTGGTTCCATAATTTAGCTACTTTGAATTGTGCTGCTATAAACATGAGTATGCATATATTACTATTGATGTTATAGTTTAGTCTCTTTGGAAAGATACCCAGGAGTGGTATAGCTGGATGATATAGTAAATCCATTTCCAATATTCTGAGGAATCTCCTCACTTATTTTCATAGTGGCTGCACTAATTTGCAATCCTACCAACATCACCAACATTGTAGAAGAGTACCTATTTCCCCACATCCTCACCAGCATTTATTGTTGTTTGACTTCTTGATGATTGCCACTGTGATTGAGGTTAGATGAAATCTTAGTGTAGTTTTGCTTGGCACCCCCTGATTGTTAATGATGTTGAACATTTTTTCATGTATTTATTGGCCATTTGTATCTCTTCTTTTATGAAGTGTCTATTTAGTTCCATTGCCCATTTTTTATTTTTTTGTTTCTGTGGCACTACGGATTGAATCCAGGGGCATTCTACCTCTGAGCTACACTCTCAGCCCTATTTTCATTCAATATTTTGAAATAGGATCTTATTAAGTTGTGGAGGGCCTAAGTAGTTGATGCTGGCCATGAACCCAGATCATCCGGGCTCAGCCTACCAAGAACTGGTATTATAAGCATGTGCCACCATGCCCAGCTTCAATTGCCCATTTCTTGATAAAATAGAATAGAAGATACAGAAACAAATCCACATACTTATAGCCAATTGATTTCTTACAAAAGTGCCAAACACATATGTTGGAGAAAAGACAGCCTTTCCAACAGATGGTGTTGGGAAAACTGGTTATTCATTTGTAGAAAAATGGAATTAAATCCCTACCTCTCACCCTGCATGAGAGGCAACTTGAGATGGATAAAAGACCCGGAAATTAGACCGGACACTTTGAAGTTACTAGAGGAGGGCATAGGTCCGACACTTTAACATATAGGCACAGGTAGAAACTTCCTCAATAAGACCCCCAAAGCTCAGGAAATTAAAACAGGAATTAATAAATGGGATGGCATTAAACTAAAAAGTGTCTGTTCATCAAAGGAAACCATCAAAAGTCTAAAGAGAAAACCTACAGAAGATCCTTGCCAGCTATTCTTTTATTATTCCTGGGGGACTAATATCTAGAATATACAAAGAATATTAAAAGACTTAAATATAGCCTTATTAAGGATTTCCTTGGTACTATCCCTCTTTCCTTTTCTTTGTTTTTTGCGGTACTGGGGATTGAACTCAGGGGCATTCTAACTCCGACCTACACCCCCAGCCCTCTTTTTTATTCTTTATTTTGAAACAGGGTCTCACTAAGTTGCGAAGTGCCTCACTAGGTAGCTGAGGCTGGCTGCGAACCCGGATCCTCCAGTCTCAGCCTCCCAAATGCTGGGATTACAAGTGTGTGCCACCATGCCCGGCTCCTCTTTCCCCCAAAGCTTCTTTTATTGCCATTAGGAAAATTTTTTTAAAGATTGTGTATTGTTCCTACTAATATCTAACCTAAATCATTAGAAGAGATGAAAAGGAAAGGAGTGAGCAAACCTGAGAAAGAAAGCAATAATTTACTGAGTTAGTGCTTGAAATACATTCAGGTTGCTTCTATGCAACTGCTCTCAATTTTATCTAAACTTAAGCCACCATCACAAAAACAATGACAAGAAAATTACATCAGGGTGCTGATTTTTAGGCTGCAATGTGTAGCACCTTATAATTTAATGCACACATGATATGCAGTATTTTACAGTATTGATGAAAGATATCAATCATTCTATCCTAATTATATTTGGATTTCAATGACTTTTACATTATATATGTTACCTGACTATTACTATATAATGTAAAAAAGAAAAAAACAATTACATATGTTAAGACATAAAAATGTTCTGTGACTGCAGCTTATAAGGTTTTACAGAAATATTTTTTCATTTTTCTTGAAAAAAAAAAAGATTTAAAACTTGTTTTTGCTTTTTTCAGGTTGCTTGTTTTGAACTAAAATAATTTATTACAAAGAAAAATCTGAATTTATATGTCTTAGAACAATAATTTCCACTAAAATTAACATAGACTTCAAAACAACAACAACAACAACAACAACAACAACAACAACAACAACTAATGATCCACAACTAAAACTATAGAGACAATTGAGGACCCCCATCTCCTAGGAAAATAATTTATCTGCACTGTTTATTGGAAATTAGGAAGGAATGGGTAAAAATCTGAAAGTATTAAAATATATTAAAACACAACAACAGGGGTAAATATTCACCTTCAAATGATGTAATGGAATTTTGAAAGTATTTTGGTGGTAGTGGTTTAACATTCTCATAGCAATGAGTTTCTTTTAATTAGGCCTTTTTCCTATTGCAATGGTTAAGGGTAGATATGAATATAGAGCTATGTGATTATTTTTGATAAATCCCTGTGCCTCATTGTCATGATGGGACAGTGATATGATTGACAGAAAGAGGCCAACAGACATATGCATGGCAGAGAAGTCTCTTCAAGGTTCAAGACAGAGCATTTTGCACACACTGCTGTGTTATATCCTATGTAAATCTCAAGGCACACGCAAATGGCACAGCAGGCATCTCACCTATTTGGGGCCCATCCTGCATGGTCTTTCCTGATGTGGGAAGGCTGAGACCAAAGAAAACATGGGAAAACAGAGAAAAAGAAGAGAAATATAGAAATCCTGATGTGGATGGCAAAGTAAGTTCCCCCTGAAACCTACTCAGATTTTCATGTTTACAGGAAGCTCTCACTGTACCTACACTCCCCATGTGCTGAAGAAAAGGTTCTGCTGTGAGCTAACTACCATATTCCCTGTCTTCCGGCCCCCCGCCAAGGGAAAATATTTAAGTGTGCTTGTAGTCTAGCTTCAAAACAAATAATTGATTTTACATGTTTTTGAGGAAATCAGCTAAGGAATTAGCAACTTCCCTAACTTTCTTCCTCTGTACTTTGACTATAACAGGGATTTTCTTCCTGATAAAATGTTCTTGATTTGAGATTGAAAATTTGATGGCAAATAAAGTATTTATTTAGAAGAGAATGCTGCCACTAAAAATAAAAACTTTTCATTTGTTTTATCCTGCTGATTAGTACTCTACCAAAGTATGCAAGCAAAGATAGTAGCCCACTTCTTCTTTATCATTCTTACATATGTATATCTTTGATATATACACTAGTCTCTCTCTCTCTCTCTGAGGGAAAAAAGAAATAGAACCTCTGTCCACATGAACAAGGAAGTGATAAACAACACAAACATTTGGACAGATATTAATGATATTTATTATGTTCAAATATTTTCTTCTCTGTGTTCAGTTTAATTTTTATGATGTTATGTATTTGGCAGTTCTATATTCTTTAAAGTTTTATATTAAAATTTTTATTTATGTGTCATTTTGTATAGCGATGATGCTCATTAAAGGAAAATAATGAAGTTAACTATTAGACCAACTCATTAACAAATTGGATAGTACCCCTAGATTTTATATTCTTTAACTATGCCTGTATGTTATAATTATAATTAATACATAGGGCTATGTTCCATGGAATTACAGTGGGGTGTAGTAGATAGGTTTTTAGTTTTATAATTTGGACTGGGATACATTTGAATATAGTTGAAAAATAAACTACTTAACAAGATAATATATTTTCTGATAATAAAATAATGCCATATAATCTAAAAATAAAATAATATGTTACATTAAAAATTATAGCCCTGATGCTGGGTTAGAAAAAGAATTTAATGGCATCTTTGTCCTTAAATTATATTTTTGCCTTTTAAGGATCCTTTCTATTATAATTTTTCTTTTCGGTAATCTCAGCACCATAGATGTCTTAAGGAGTGATGGTGTTGACATTAGGAGCTGTTAACACACACATTAATCTTGTTTGATAAGTGGCTTTATAGTGCACAGCTACTACATATTTGACACAGTAATGTAGTCTCCAAATTTACAATTTTAAATCACAAAGATACTAACACTAAAGACATCTTACAGATTGAGTGGCTATTTAACTGACACTTTATGCTGCATTTTATTTGGATTGATTGTTGGTTTGTGTGTTGGGGGGGTTATTGGGGAATGAACCCAGGAGCATTATACCTCCAAGCTTTATCCCCAGCCCTGGATCCTATTTTATTTTATTATTAAAAATAATTAAGTTGCTCAGAACCTTACTAAGCTGCTGAGGCTAGCCTTGAACCTGTGATTCTCCTGTCTCAGCCTCCCAAATACTGGATTGCAGGCATGCACCACTATGCCTGGCTTAGATTTTTTAATGTACTGGAACATTTCTTGATTAACTATATGAAATTACAGCAAAGATGGAAAAGGAAAAAACTTAGTTTTTCAATTAAAAAGCACCCTAATATTAGTGTTATCTTAGTGACACAGACAAAACTAAAGCTGTGCATCTTCAACCATTTGCAAAATAAGTAATAATGAATTTTTCTTTTTAATGGCTATTTTATTTTTAATGTGCTTTTATTGGTACATTATAGTCTCACATCATAATGTAAACCATTTTGACAATGACGTACATGCACACAGCACATGGTGCCCCCCCCTACTTTCCCATTTTCCCCCTTCCCAGTACAGAGTACGGAGATTGTTGTTGGTATATTCAAATATATACACATAGTCAGTGAATTTTTCTATTGTCTTACAGACTTACATGTTTCTTTTCTTCAAACTGCAGAAAGGTTAAGTATATACTTAGCACCTAAAGTTAGTGAGTATCTGTCCCTCACTAGTTCTATGATCTTAGAAATAATATTTCTCTCCTTTGTGTGATGTTCAGTACCCATAACTTAGAAATTAATGTTCTTTTCCTATAAAAAAAATAGGACCAATATTATTATTATCTGGAACATTAATTTTTTTTTCTGAAATATGTACTGAATAAACAAGCAATACATAATTGAACCATTAATAATCTAATTCTTTTTAGGTGTTAACACATGGGGAAAAAATATCAAAAGCAGGATCTCAAACTGAGAGAAAACCATTCTACCATTCATTGGTAGAGTCCCCCATCATTTACCAAAATCTGTCATAATAAAGCCTATAATTTCTAAACTATGGCCTGGTAGAACAAAATAACACCCAGGAATACCCCACTATTCTAATTTGGTAATATACAATTTGATTTTATACAGGTGATATGTGGAATATTTGAAGCTTAATTAGTATTTTAGTTTCTTAAGTGAAATATTATTCTTCTTACTGAATCATTGCTAAGAATGTATCTCATAAAGACATATGCTTATGCCCTCCCAGACTGTAATTTACATTCTTAATATTTGTAATTTGCAATTAGTGCTATCATTACCTTTTATTTCAGAGGTATAATGAATCAGTACTTTTAAATTTAAAAAAATCCATATTTTGTAATGTTCTTCCTGGAGTATATTATCCTGTGATGTATTTTACTATCTGCCAAAACTGCTCTCTTTTACAGCAGAAGATAAATTGTTCTTTATCTCTGAGCAGCGCCTTTTTGCCATAGCCAGTGGGATTCAATACCACTGATTCTTTTTACAATCTTGGTTTAGAAAATTAAAGAAACTCGAGTAGCACTGCTGCAATCCATTCATGGCTAATACATCTTGTCACGCATGACTGAGGACAAGTGCCCTCCAGATTAAATTTTGCTGCTCAGCACCCTGCATTTTCATAAAATATAGTCCTCATACAGCTCCATGAATATCCCAAGCATGTGGTTTAATTTAAACCAACATGCTTGAGTCACCCATTTAAATAAAATGTTTGTAATGTTCCAAAACTATTTTATGAATGTACCTTCTTAAAATAAAACCAGCAAATGCTATAATTTCAAATGACATAATACAATATCCACACTCAGTGATAAGTAGAGAGATCTTGGGGAGGATTTCCTGAGTTACTGTGGTACTAGATATTTGTTTCTGAATTGACATGTAATGGAGGAAAGTTGCTCTGCCAGCCAGCTCCTGCAAGAAGTCACTGTTTTGAGTTAACCCGTCCTGCTTCCCTATCCTCCATGACTAAAGCAGTTGAGATGTGGTTGATATAAACCACCAAGCAAAGAGTGATTAGTGTGTGTGTGTGTGTGTGTGTGTGTGTGTGTGTGTGTGTGTGATGGTATGGGCCGTATGCTGCCCTGGTTGTATTACAGTTTTAAAGGTGATCTTTGATAGGTACCATGAAAAAATATCTTCATGAAATGGTAATTTGTGAGTTTAAGGGTATTCAGGACAGAAAAAAAAATGGATTCTAGAATGGATAAAAAACATGGCACTAGGGAATTACTTATTGTGATCTATACACATACATATTATATGGATGGTTCTTACTATAAGAAATTATTTTGAAATCTAGGGAAGCATTTTATGCTTGTACGTGATTACTAGAACAAACCAATTGAAATGATCATTAGCTGTTACAAGTTTCTCTTTTATGTGTTCTGGTTTCCATGCAATTCATCAGATGATGTCTCATAATGGTAAAATTTTATTTTAGGAACTCTTCGTAGAAATTTTCACAATAGTCTGGCTTGGTGGTACATACCTATAATCCCAGGGCCTGGAGATGTTGAAGTAGGGAGATCATAAGTTTGAAGCCAAGCTCTCTTGGCAATTTAGGGAGAACTTATCTCAAAATAAAACTAAGAAAGCTAGGAATGTAGCTCCATAATAGAATTCCCCTAAGTTCAATCCCCAATACATAAAAAAAAAGAGAGAAAGAAATATATTTTGGCTACATAGAAACATTGATGAGATTGATGAGATAAAAATGAACCTAAATGTTTAAGGAAAATCAGTTCACATTCAGTTGGAAGGGTAGTATGATCTCCATTATTAGAAGACTGTTAGTAGAACTTCATGCATATGGAAGCCTGGATGTGTTGGGAACATGAAGAATCATACCAAAAGATCTCTAGGAAGAGGGATTCATAGTTATTGAGTCATCACGTAAACCTTTAAGTAAATCTTTAACTAACATAACAAAAGTATTATAAAATTAATTGAGCCACTATTTAAGCATGGCTGAGAGTATCAAAGTCCGTCAGAATGACAAAAATAATTAGCAGAATCCAAATAGTGAACACCGTATAATTTGATGAGTTAAATTTTTTGATAATTGTACATAACATATAGTTTATATGTTAGTATTTTAAAATAACTTTCACATATATTTCAAAACCCTTTTTTAAGAATTTTTGCTTCCTAGTAGAAACAGCAGGTAATTTATTTCCAAAGAGCAGAATAGTGGCTGCAAATATTCACATCATGCATAATTATTAGTTATTCAGGTACACTAGCTGAATAACTTCATAAAAGTTTCACCAAGGTATTAAATTTATAGACAGAGTGATTTGATTGATATGTTCTATTAATATAATAGGAAACAAAATAAATTAAAATTAATGTTTAAGAACAGCACTACTTTGTTGGCAAGAAGTAAAACTCTATGATTACCCATGTGCATTATGAATTAACAATACCATTTTCCTAATTTAAAAGGAATATCAAAATTAAACATACCCTCCCATATAGATATCTGAAACTTTGTTTCTATTTAAATTGCTCAAATATAGGTAATTCATTAGTAATTATCTGTAGGCACTTTCCATGTAGTTACCATTTCTCAAATCACCTCGTATAATTTACATGCTAAACTCTCACAAAAACTTGAATAGTTATTGTAACTGTAGAAGAAAATACATAAATATGCACACAAGAACACACACACATGTGCGTGCGCACACACACACGAGCATTGGAGAGGTTAAATTGACTTTACCAAGACAATATAGGTAATATTTGGTAGAGTTGCAACAGGAATTCCTAAATTCTGACTCTGCTTCTTATCAAGTTATTCTTTTTTTTTGTGTGTGTGTGGTACTGGGGATTTAACCCAGGGGTATTCTACCTCCAAGATACACCCCCAGTCCTAGTTTTTATTCTTTATTTTGAAACAAGGTCTCACTAAGTTGCATAGAGCCTCACTAAGTAGCTGAGGCTGGCCATGAACCTGGATCCTCCTGTCTTAGTCTCTCAAGTACTGGGATTACAAGCGTGTGCTACCACCATGCCCAGCTCAAGTTATTCTTAATATATCTATGTATAACCAATGGAATTCAAATTCCCCATTCATTTGTAAGTTATTTCAGCTAGTATGCCAATATTTTTCTTCATTAATATATTTTAGCATATTAAATTGAGAACTTCTAATTCACTGAATTCTTCATACTATTAACTAAAAGAATAAATGAGGATTAGGAAAAGAGGCAAATAATATGAGAAATGAAAATTATGCACTATGCATTTTACCACTGACACTAAAGACCAAGATACATTCTTTAGATGAGATATCTTTGGATCTTTCTGTTTCTCTTAAAGTCAATGTGTTCTTTAGCAAATGAGGAAGAATAATCTTGTATCATTAGCAATAACGTAATGCCAGTTGTTCATATCATGTGTTTATTTATTATTATTCTTATTTGATTTGTAGGTAGAAAATGTGTGAAATATTGATGTTACTCAAGCACTGTAAACTCTAACTTCTTATTCAGATATTAATTTATGATGTCACTAATCCAGTTATTGAGCAAACACCATTTCTCAAGGGCCTGCTTTGATGGCCATTGTTTTAGTCACTCAGAATATAGAGATAAATAAAATGCACTCAAGCGTTTAAGAGTTCATTATCAAGAGAGAAAAAACATTTATAAAGTGAGAGAAATACAAGACAGCACCATTTGGTGTGCTCAGAACAGAGGCACATACCACAGCATATGAAATCAAAAAGACTCCTTTAAAAATGTGACTCTGGACTGAGCTTCAAATGTTGAATTGGAATTATACAAGTGTTTGGAGGTGAGAAATTCCAAGCAAATGAATTTTATTTCATAATAAATTATCAGAGAGAGATAAGAAGTGCTGCCTATATGGCCCTTGGAGAGAACATTCTGTAAATGTTCAAAATCTTAATTATATATTAAAGGGAATATGCATTAGTATATTTTATAATATGATAAAAAGTACAATTTATCATTTGAATAGCCAGACTCTTTTCCTGGAGGGAAAACATAATATAGTGGGCCTCAAGCTAGATTGTTGACAAGCTGTTAAGAATGTGCAAATGTGTTACATCGATGAAATATCATATTTTCATGTTAGATTATAAAGAAAAGAGTGCCTAATGAAAATGTATTTATGGAAAAGATATTGAAGAAAAAGGTACATCTTAGAATTACTGCATTGTTTTGTCTTTGGCTGTTATCAAGAGCCGTACACAAGTCATTCAAAATTGAAGTGTCCATCAGGACTTGATGACTGACTGATGATTGCTTAAATAAAATCACAATACTTACTTAATTTTTATTAAAACAGTAGGAATGTGGAACTCAGGGAATTGTTTGTAAATCCAAATTTAATATCACTATGAAACAAAAAAGATGGTAGCTCAGTTTAATATGCCAACCAATGGTTTCTTCAATTTTTTAGGTATCATGTAAAAACAATGTACAATTAGCAAACACCCACTAAGACAAGTAATAATATAAAAGTTTCTTGTTTAAGCACAGGTTTAAAGTACTATCTCAGATATTCAATAGAAATCAATTGTATTGACTTTAAGTAAAAGACCCTGAAAATAAAACTTCTTTTTAAGCACTAAACTCAAGAATATGATTCATTTTACTACAGTATATGAACTATTGCCAAACATTAAATAATGCTCTTCCACCAGTGTTAAGTAACCTGCAGGATATGAAGTTTGTCAACATTGAAAAGATGTATCATTGGTAGGCACAATGGAAGAAAAATTCATGCCATATACACTAAAAAACAATACGAAACTTCTTGGTCTCTACAAGTTTATAATTTACTGATAAAATTGAAGCTTTTGAAAGGTTCATCTTTCTAAAATGTCTGGCTTTGAAACTTGATTCTAATGTTTTGCTGCGCTAATATAGTTAGAGAATAGCACAGAGTTGCCAGTGTGAGTTTCTTCATATTGGTCACATGAGATCAAAGAGATCAGCACTCAGGGTCAATTTAATATTCTTTTAGCTTCAGGAACAAAAACGATTTTAAAGCTTAGAATAGTTTGAATCTATGTGTTAATATTAGACTTTGTTATGCATTGATTAAATTCATCAGGGAGGAACAGTCAAAAGCAATACTACATGAGGCAAATCTATAAGTAAGGAAGTGTATCATAGTAATCACAACCCATGCTAGAGCCAGACATGCTTGGATTTGAATACTGGCTCTATCATCACTCCATCTCTTTAGGTCTAGGCCAGCCATTCCTCAATACAGGATTTGAAAACAGAATTGTGGTGAAGATTAACTAAGATGACACAAGGAAACCTGTCATCACTGTACTTGGCTTATGGTTCAGTAAATGTTAATTATTATTCCTTTAAAATATACTAGCTTTGAATTGTATGCTATAAAGAATGCTTTTAAAAACTATTTTCAGGTTTAGGGTTTTTTTTTTTTATTTTGGTCCAGAAAATTAAATAAGTAAGAAGAAAAATCCAAAGAAGCTCAAAATCTTAAAGATTGAACCAGGAAAACACAGTAAAACTTGAATAGTATGAATTATAAGTGGTCAGCTATTTTGAGTAGCAGTTAAAAAGATACTGAGGCCAAGTCCTTGGTTTAGTAGATAAAATCAAAGAGGTCTAGAATGAAGATTAAATATCCATTGAGTACAGAACATAAAAGTATTGTGTTAATACCTGCCTTATATAATTTCTATATGTATTTGCTAGATAAACTCTAATAAAAATTAGACATAAATTAGGGTTTCATGAGTGATAAAAACTTTAGAGTCTTCTGATAAGCTTTTGAAGTTTAAAAAGTTACTATTAAAGACTGAGCTCTGTAGAGGGGAGAAATATCAACTAGTAACTTGCTAAAGATGAGAAAAATTCTAAGTAAAGAAAATGTCTCTTCCAATTACAGAAAACAAACAGACACTGGAATATCACCATTTCTCTCTTACTGTAACAGCCAGCCCAGTCCTTTCTTCCCTATTAATGCCTCTCTTGAGTGGTTTAGGATAAGCTTTCCCCTAGTAGAGAATTAATGCAATAGCCAAGATGAACCAGTATTCAAGATATTGACTCTCCAAAGGAGAAATTTTGTTTCCAGTATATTGAGATTGGTCACCTACAATGGTGATATCCTAAATTCAGAGTGATCATTAGCTCACAATAAGTTTACTGTGAAGTAAAGCAAAAATAGAAAATTGACCTTGATTTTGTTACTCCTGATGAGAAAACAAAACAAAACAAACAACAAACAAACAAACAAAAAACTGGTAAGCACTTGACAGCAAAAGAGAAGCACACTGAGGATCGTTTCCCTCTAGTGGCAAGTGAAGATCCCACAGAGCATGCCATGGAGTCTGTAATTAAGGACTGATGACAGTCTTTTGCAGAACATTTCATAGTTTTCAGCTTTAAGTGTTGACCTCATTGCATTTCTAAAGAACCTTGGGAAGATGGTTTCCACTTTAAAATGAGGTAGTAGAAGCTGGGTGCAGTAACACATATCTATAATCCCAGTACTTGGAGGATGAAAAGGAGGATTGCAGGTTTGAGCAACTTACTGAGACCATCAGCAACATAGTAAGACCCTATTTCAAAATAAAAAAATAGGGATGGGGTTGTTGTTTGGAAGTAAAATGTCTCTGAGTTAATTATCTCCAGCATAAAAATATTGTATTTATTTTTATATCTCTAGTATAAATAACAATAACAGCAATAATAATAATGATAATGTTGCAAATAGATAGAACATGATACAATTCCAAGAGTAATGCACTAAGAGTAAAGAAGCCTCAGATTAAGATGTAAGATGCTAACATTAATTACACTTTTTAGTTTATTGATCTTAAATAAGTGGGATGGAATAGTCTGGGTAGTTTTTTTAAGCCCCACTGCAATTACAAAATTACTTCAACCTGTCTCAGTTCATTGTCTAGTAAGTAATCTGAAACTTTAGCATGTGTACCGTATCATCTGGCCCATTCCATTTTCCTCCTCTTGCTGCCTTTTTTGAATGGCTCAGGGGATATATTACCTGAGCAATAATTAATGAAATATCCAAGATGAACCAGCATTAAGGACATAAATGCTCCAGAACTAGTCACTTAGATTGAATAAGGGAGAAAACAAAACAAAACAACAAAAAAATGGGAAGCAGACTACAGAAATTCAAGAATTATATATTCATATATTCTCTTGAGAAACACATACATTCCTGAACAGAGTAAGTCTTTCAATGAATTTTATTATAGTTAACTTTTTGAAAGTAATGTAGAAAGTTGTCAAATTGCATGGTTAAATTTCAGTTGGCCTGACACAAATCAGCAGGTGGAAAAATGATTTAAATGTTGTTCCACAATATTTTCCAAGTTATAGATAGACAAGAGTTACCTTGACTAGAGTGATGCTTTTTCCTGGGTAGAGAAAAATCTACTATTTTCTTTTCTAAGACGGATTTCTGGGTTGACAAATTACAGAATGAGTACTAACCAACCATGTATTGTGATCTTAAAGGTTGCAGCTTTTATTCAGTATCTATTTTAATCTAAAATCTCATTATACATGATCTTTTACATTTCACATTAAATAAAAAATTAAAGCATTGTCAAGTACAAAACAGAGTATTCATTTCACCAACATATGGGAATATAATATGTTGTCATGTTTAATTTTACCAGTAATACAAAGGTTTAATTTATTTTATGTTTCATTGGATGCAGGAAGATTTACCATAAATGTGGACTTGGGGTGCTTCTTCATTTTTTTATACAACTCAGCAACATATTAAGAAGTTTCCAAACAGTACTTTGATAATAATCCCCACCAGATACTGCTTTTCATCTCAGGTTCTTTTCTCATAAATTATTAAATGTATTTTAATTTTTTTCATCTAGTCTCTCCCCTCATTGCTGACCTCATGTAGGAAATACAATCTTAATGGTAGAAAACCCTATTTAAAGCATGAACTCATTTCAATGAATTCCATTTCCATTTGTGTGGTTTTCTTCTCACTTATCACTCAGCCATTCTACCATCCTCTTAGGAAAATGCTGCCTTCATTTTTTTTCTGTAATTTTCAGACCCTGCTAAGTTTATGAAGTCAGTCACAACAAGTATGTTCATGTTTGATTGATTGTTTTGGAGAGTTCAGCCCTTGCATTAGACCACATTTTGTTGAACTATCACACAATTCTTCCCTTTGCTCAGAGGTCTTTGGAATAAAGGTAAATAATATCGGTAAAACAGAATAAATTATCTAATTCTGAACACTGTTCAGATTATGATTGTTTCATTTTATAACTGCATAATATGAAGATTTAATCAGTGACAAAATAATAATAACCATATTAGTAATAAGACTCGGAAGAAGGGAAGTGTGAGAAGAAAAAAGCATACGAGATGCAGGTATTAAAAGCCTGCCTCATGCCAGGCACCATCCATTGTTTGGTCCACACTGACTCTAATCTTTACAACATTAAGTGCCATGTCTGTTATCTTCACTTTAAGATATAATGCACGGTTACAACACACCAATAAAAGTAATAAAAAATAAGATAGTTGAAGTTCAGCAAGGCCAAGTGACTTGCTAATTATAAGTAACATTTGTCAAGAATACCTATATGGTATAATTGAGGCACACACGATCTTCTTTAATTCTCAAAATAACCCTATGAGGTATCCATTTTTTTTTAATCCACGTGTAGAGGCAAAATGACTGCCATATGAAGGATTTAAAGAATTGCCAGTGATGGCAAACTAATAAATAATTCCACAGGAATTCAGACCTGGGACTTGAACTCAGTAAATAGTACAAGGATCAGATGAGTCATAATGATCAACTAAGCTTTTCAGGATATTTGTTGTAGTTTCTATCATGAAGCTGTAATATTATAGATGTAAATAATATGAGTAAATTTAAACCTATGTCTGAAACACAAGAAAAAAAATCCTCAGCCAGGAAAGCCAAAGCTACTGTTCAGGTCTATTATCTAGTTTCTTTCCTGTCCAATTTTGCCCTCTACTTCTGTCATTTTAATGAGCTTTATGAAGCTTACTGACTGTTCATTTACAAGGGATACAACCATTTTTCTTTCTTTTGTGTTGTTTTTCCATAGTTATAAATTTTCATACTTCCTTGTGTCTGTGTGTATATATGTGTGTGTGAGTATGTGTGTGTGTGTGTGTGTGTGTAGTGTGTGTGTAGTGTGTGTGTAGTGTGTGTGTGTGTGTGTGTGTAGTGGAGAGAGAGAGGAAGGGAGAGCCAGAGAGAGCATGTGCTTCTTCTTCAGCACTTTATTTCATGTGCTTTTTGCTCAGACTTTCAGTCCTCTTACACATTTCTGCTTTTTTTTTCCCCTCTCTCTCTAGCTGTCTTATCTGGCACCTCCTTTTGTTAAGTGTCTTTTTTTCTACTGTCTTGTCAATATCTCTGTGTTCTGTAGTCAGAGCTCCCTGTATTTTGCCAAGGTTATTGCTGTGGCTGCTCTTGGCTCCATTGAGCTCAGGAAAGAATCCTTATACTGAAATCACTCTGTTGTTTCTTTCATTCTTGCCCATGGAATATGAAGCTCAGTCATTGCTTAAAAGCTTCATCCGACATTGGCCTTAAAATTGTCCGCTATTATAAAGTCTGAGTACTTTCATAATCCCAGACCGAATGAGAGCACTGCAGAGGGAAGGTAAATTTTTCTATTGAGACAATTAACAAAAAGTTTAAGAACATAAATCAATAAAAGTTTAAACTTGGAAAATTTTTATATGTGATTGTTCAATTATAGCTCCAAAAATGTTAAAGTTGTTAGATATCCCTTAATGTAATGTCATTTACATTCATAGGGATTTGTCTGTATTCATACAGATGCCTATATTTTGAATAGCTTATTCCAACTTCCTTTTCCATTACTATTTTCAATTTAAAAAATATTACTCAGGCTTGAAGGCCAAATTCAAATGTCAGCTCATTTATTAAACCTTTTATAAGCTTCTCCTCTGGCAGAAGAAATAACGTCTCTTCAAGTTCGTTTGCAATTTGTAGACCTCTGAATTGTATGAATTAGCAAGTTGTACTGAGAGCAATACAAATAACCACCATCAATACTGAATTTTGAGATTCATAAGTTCAAAAAGTTCTTCTAGCCAGGCATGGTGGTGTATGCTTGTAATCCCAGTACTTGGGAGGCTGAGACCAGAGGATCCGGGTTCTTGGACAGCCTCAGCTACTTAGTGAGACCCTCCGTAACTTAGTGAGATCCTGTTTCAAAATAAAGAATAAAAAATAGGGCTGGGAGTGTAGATCGGAGGTAGAATGTCTCAGGGTTCAATCCCCAGTACCAAAAAAAAAAAAAAAGTTCTTCTAACTTACCAGGTGTTCTTAGCACCTGATATTAGACAGACACAGTTGATAATGAATAGATGTTTCAATACTTGTTTATAGCATGTTTGCTTATATCCTTTAAGAAGCAATCATCAATCAAGTACTGAACGTATAATATTTGTAGGTGGAAAATTTTAGAAGGCTAAGGAGAATAGAGCAGAATAGACAGGGAAAGGAGGCAGACAGTGATCCAGTTCTGACACTTGTAGGAGAGACAAAAGGACAGAGGGTTGAAGGAGAAGAGTCTCAAAATGCAGTACAGCTCTGAAACATCTTGTTCCTAGCTAAAGTGAAGCTTCTGAGCAAAGAAACTCTCAATAATGAGAGATGTCACAGTTGTAGTACCACCACCAGCCCACCCAAACCCCTTTCAGCCATTGACTGAAAGGAACCTACGGAGAGCTTGGTCTTGGCATAAATATCGTAGCTATTGGTAATCAATCAGCTATGTTCCCTGCAGCAGGAGGTCTTACAGGGAGTATTCAGTAGCCTAACTTCCCCCCAACATCAATAATCAAAACAATCCTTCTCTTAAGTTTCATTAGATTCATGTGTCAAAAAATGGTGCTTTGTCACTGAAATCATTATACAAGTAAACAAGTTAGGAGGCAGGAGACATAGATTTTGGTCTTCCTATTAGTACATAGACAGATGATGTCTGTATGTCACATGTACTCTGTACACCTGGTTTTTCTTTTGTATAATATCACAACAAAAGATTTTGTTTAGAGTTGTGTGTATGTCTATTTCACACATACTCAAACATGCACATACGCACACATATACATACACATGGATATGTGTCTCTGTGTGTGAAAAAAAAAATATATATATATATAACAAAATTGTAATTGTTATTCCCAATTTGGAATTTACAGAGCTGGGTGGTTATGCTTCAGGACTGTGTATAGGTTCTTCTTTGACAAATTGCCTTATTATGAATGCATTTTTCACTAGACTACTCAAAATGGAAATAGAAATTATCTTGTGATTGAAAACTAGAATTAAATATCTAGAATTATATATTATGTTAATCTAGTCAATGGGTTCAGAGATCCTTATTAAACTTTCTTAAGAACACAGTTCTTAGCATTCTGAAAGTACAGATGCAGATAGCTAAATAATGTTTTAATAGGTATTGCCTACACACCAAACTATATGCAAATACTTTTCTGAGCCTTTCACATGAGCTAATGGATGTCTCCTAGTTATGCTGTATTCGGTAATTATTGCCACAAAATACTCCATAATAACCACAGAATCTCAGAGGAATTCAAAAGTAAGTATATTTTTAGACCAAAAATTTCCAGAACAATTTCAACTTTGTGGTTGAAGAGTCAGTTGATCTATGCCAAGCAGTTTTTTCCAATTTCAGTTTGACTCATTCATAGGACTGTGATTGTCTTAGGAATGCCTCTGATTCAATCGCCTTTCATCTTGCATCTGCAACCACTGGGCTGGCCTGGGCCTGGGATTCTTTTGGATATGTCAAAGTGCAAGAGTCAAAAACAAAAAACAAAAACAGATGCCCCCTTTAAAGCCCAGGATTCAAACTAGCTCTCTGTCATCCTCATTTTAGTAGCCAAAGCAAGGTGAAGTACTCAAGTCACAAGGGACTAAGCTGTGTCTACAGGGGACTGTTCTGTAGGTTACATGGTGAAGTGTATGACTTTAAGAAGGGATGAATTACTGATACAAAAGATACAATATACTTCAAATGTTAAGAACCAAGGAACTTTCTTATTCTCACTATAAGGATGAGAAAACTTTGGCAAAAAAAAAAAAAAAGAATTTAAAACTTTCCTCAACCCCTAGGAAACCCTACAACTAGTTGAATATATTACTCTAGCATAAACAGGGCATATGAGTAGTATATTATTTAGGCAAAAGACTTCAACAGTTGCTCTTGCAAGATAGAAAAACAGTTGAAATAATAATGATTATTATTATAATAACAATGAAATGCAATGCTTGAACATTTCAGGAAATTCTGTGTCTGATGCACTTTCATAATATTCTTTGGTCTATTTCATCAGATGGCTGAGTAAATCCTATTAAGAATCTCAATATAGAATGTACCTGTCAGTTTAATAAACAAAAAAATGTAACCAACACATCTAACATGTAGATAGTTTTTAGAGCTAGGGATTCTTCTAGCCACAGGAGAAAAAGAAGTGTTGCATTGCTGCTATCTAAGCATGAAGTCTGTAAGAGACCTCAACTCTCGGTGAGTCATTGGTGTCCAGATTTAGCCTACTTGTTCATGTGAGCTGTCATGGAGAATCAGTAGAGGGCAAGGGAAGTACTGTGACAAGGTGCCACTGAGGAGACAGCTAATTGGGACTCTGCAAACCAACGGATGTGTGAGGAACAGAGAAGTAGATCAGTTGTGGGGTTATACTATCTTTATAGACTGACCATAAAAGTCACAAAGTATAATTGGTCATAGATTTAGCATTTGTGATTTTTTGAAATAAAACTAATCGTTAAAGTAATAAGGAAAAAGCTTACTATTTCAACAACACATGATGAATTATTTCCTTGAGGATAAACCCCTTGCCCCACTGAAAGAAATTAACAAAAACAAAAAAGGAAAAAAAATTGTGCACTTTTATATCCTTGACTACCAGTTTTACTACATTAATTCTTTTCGTATTAGGGATTTTAAATAAACTCTCCTTTTAAGGAATTCTGAAAATGAGGTTAATACTATCCTTCCTAAATTTTAAGATTCTGAGATTCTAGAAAGGTAAGGCTGTCTGAAAGCCCATAGTTAGGATCTAAAAGCTGCAGGCTGCACTTCATCTCAGTGAGTCATTCTGCAGTTCTCAACAGAGACTTTATTGTTCTTCCTTGCACTATCTATGTTGCAGGTGTTCCCTAGGGACTTGTAAAAATAACCTGCAAATGTATTGAAATTTTTAGAAGGTTTGACCAAAAAAAAAAAAAAAAAAGTGCTCTGCAATTACATATAAAGAGAGTTGTTTTTTGTTTTTCTGGAAGGTCAGAATATTAATGCTTTTGGAAGGAAAAGAAAAATATAGCCAGTGTGAATATGTTTGTTAAAGGAATTATTATTTTGATATACTGTCAATATTAACACAAAATTATGTGTTAATTTATATAAAAAGAAAACAATTAAAAATGGAATTGTATAAGTACATTGATGTTCAATGTAGTTAGTTATGATAAAATATTGAAAAAGTGAAATGAATTAATAGGAAAATGTTTAACTCTGATACATACTGTGCCACCAACATGAGCTGCTCCCCTTGCTTCTTAACCTCAGGGGGATGCACTGTCTCCTAGTAAATTTAGTTAGAATCAGGAACTTTGCCTCTTCCTGCTTCTTCACTCAGTTTATCCCATTGCTCTTGTCTGGGTTTGCTATGTATGTTCTCTGAGTAAATTTCCATGCCTTCTCCTTGCCTCCGCTTCTTCATTTGGAACACAGTAGGAACAGCAGTACTTACTTCATTGGTTTGGCTAAGATGGTATAACACTCAGATCAGCAATAGCTACTCAGTGAACACCAGCTTATCACTGTTGTGAGATCATGATATATTCATTTCTGTAGGTATTCCATTTTGCATGAAAAATGTTCATTGAAACCATCTTGAAAATGACTTCTCACTATTCCCAAACTATGATCTTTTTCCACTGAAATCCAACTCCTATTTTTTAGCCACTAAGATCTAAGTCTGGCCAATTCACTTCCCACATTCACACCTGTCAATAACCAGGCATGATACTACACACCTATAATCCCAGCTACTCAGGAGTTGAGGCAGGAGGATCTCAAGCTCAAGAGCAGCCTGGCAGGCTTAGCAAGATCCTATCTCAACATACAAAATAAAAAGGGAGTATAGCTCAGTGGCAAAGCACCTCTGGGTTCCATTCTTAGTACCATAAAAAACAAAACAACAACAACAAAAGAGCCTGTTAGTGGTCTCCCCTAGCATATATGTCTGCCATGATTTGTCCCTGTTTAGATGTAAAGCTCATTGTTGTCACTCTGCCTTCAATTTTCTGTATTATCTAACCAAAAATGTGCATTGTTTCCCTTGTAAAATGCTGGGCCTTTTTTTTGTTGTTTCTTAAGCCAAGGCCTATATCTGTGTTTCTTATATTTTAGAGTTCTTACCTGCTAGCATTGACAGATTAAACTTTACTCATCCATTGATCATTTAATTCAGTGATTTTTGTGGATCCAGACTTATTTAAAGGCCCCTTCTCTGGACTGTCATGATCCTGTGTGCGTATTTCTGTCACCTCATCTACTATCTTGTATTTGAATTGGCTGTGTTGGTGTTTTTCTCCATCTGAGCTTGCGATATTGATGGAAAATTCTTAGAAAAATGTGTCCGTAGTGCCTGGCATAGTGTTTAGAGCATAGTGGGTGTTCTAAAAGTGCTTTCAACAGATGAATGTTGAGTTCATATAATTATTGTAAACAATTATGAGAAGTTATACAGTCTCAGAGAAATGTTTGTAGTATCATGTGAGGTGAAATAAGCAAGGTACATTCTATACACCACTGTTAGTACTGTGTGAAAACATCACAGATAAAGGGAAAGGCAGTTGTTTTACAGGGAATTTTTATACTTATTTTCCAATTAATTTCAAAGAAAATTATTTAATATGTAAGTCAGTATTGGTGACATTTTCTTATAAAATCTTTGAAGACAATCTAGCCCTTTCATATTTTTAACTGTCTTCTAAGGCCCACATGTATTGCATAGTGCTCATAAGTCTTTATCCCTTGATGTTTTGTACTTAAGGGTTACATATGTGTTAGTCAGCTTTGCATCACTGTGACCAAAATACCTGACAGGAACAACTTAGAGGAAGAAAGGTTTATTTTGGCTCACAGAGGGTCAGTCCATGTTTGGCTGGCTCCAAGGCAGAAACATCATGGTGACAGAAGATAGTGGAGAAGAGCTGCTCAGCCCATGGCAGCCAGAAGCAACAGTGTGTGTGTGTGTGTGTGTGTGTGTGTGTGTGTGTGTGTGTGTGAGAGAGAGAGAGAGAGAGAGAGAGAGAGAGAGAGAGAGAGAGAGAGAGAAGAAGAAGAAGAAGGAGGAGGAGGAGGAGGAGGAGGAGGAGGAGGAGGAGAAAGAGAGAGGAGAGAGGATGAAGAGATGTAGTTTGAGGCCATGCCCCCAGTGAGCCACCCCCTCCAGCCAAATCATACCTGCCTACATCTATCACCAAATAAATCTATCCAAATTATTAACCCACCAACAGATGAATTCACTGATGAGCTGAGAGATTTTATGATTCAGTCATTTCACCTTTGAACATTTCTGCATTGTCCAACACATGAAATTTTGGGATATATTACTAATCCAGACCATATATACATACATACATATGTTCAAACTGATGGCATAAAGTTATATTCATAGTTCCCATAGCTTGGTGCAAGACTGACTTAAGCTGTGAAGTTTATGGAAATTTTCAATTAAAAAAGCATAAAAGTAATTTGTAGAAAAACAGTTCTGATTCCAAATTTTAATTTTCTTCTAAAATACTTTTAAAAATTATAATCAATAGGTTTCTTATAGATAGAGTAAACATACCTCTAGTTTATTTTCCAATGTATTTTTTCCAGCACTTTAGTCTCAGCACTTTTGTGTAATGTGATAATTTCTTAGACAACTCAAACCAATTTTATGCCATCACATTAGTAGAAATTTGGACATTTATAAAGAGGAAAGGGGAACATTTTGCTATTTAAGTGACTTTTGAAAATCATATCTAAAATTCCAACTAAACTGTTAAGCTTATCACTATCATAAATAGAGAAAAAGACAAGATGGACAGAGGATTAATTGGAATTAGGAGACCTCTCATAACTTTGAGATATGACTTTCCTTCTCTGTATATTAATTTTGGACTGTAATTCACTTCTGATCAATTTTTAAACATTGCCCCAAATCAAGGCATAGACTAATTTTATCTGTTGTTGATGAGTAGTTGAGCATGTTCATCTAATAGTTTCAGTGATATATTTGAAAGAACTTTATAATTTACAAAGTGATTTCAAATACACATCAGAACCTAGTCTATAACAGTTCTTAATGATTGAAAATATTATAAGTGACTAAGTTTTAAAAAGTTTAAATAAAGAGGAGTGAAATTCACTAGTCAAAGCTGAGTGAATTCAGTTTCTAATTTTGTCTTTACCCCCTACCCTGGCCCCAGTATCCTAGACTGCCTCCCTTAGATCATGGTAATACAATAAAATAGAAGTTTAAAGAAGAAAAAAAGATTTTTTTTATTTTTAAAACTTCTATGTAAAATAATTTCCTGGCCTTTTGATCCATCAGCATTCGGATGCAAACTTATCACTTGAAGAGTAACATGGTTTCATAAAATGCACTTAAGATCAAAAGATCCTTGTTCTCATTTAAACCCAGACATTTGATTAACTAGCTTGAAGAACGTCAGAGAAATTCTCAAGTCCAGTTAACTCACCTGTAAAACTCGATTAGGAAATGCCCAATGCAACAAAACTTTAGAGACAGTAAAAAGATCAGTGAATGACAAAGAATAAGAGAAAAAGGAAGGAATAGATAGGCAAATCACAGAGAAATTTTAGGATATTGAAATTATTCTGTGTGATCCTATAATGGTGGAAACCTGTCATTACATTACACCTCTGTCCTAATTCATAGTCTGGACAATGATAAGCATGAACTCTAATGTAAACTATAGACTTTGGATGACAATGATGGGTTAATGTAGGTTCATCAATTATAACACATGTACAAGTCCTGAGGGGAGACAGGTCGACAGTGAAGCAGGCGGTGTGAGGAAGTAGTATCTGAGAAATCTTGGTACTTTTCACTCAGTTTTATTAATAACATAAAACTCCTTTAAAAATAAAGTATAGCCGGGCATGGTGGCACAAGCTTGTAATCATCAGTTATACACATGTATCAGTCCTGAGGGGAGGCAGGATGACAGTGAAGGAGGCAGTGTGAGGAAGTAGTATCTGAGAAATCTTGATACTTTTCACCCAGTTTTATTTTATTTTATTTTATTTTTTGCGGTACTGGGGATGGAACTCAGGGGCATTCTACCTCCAAGCTACACCACCAGGCCTATTTTTTATTCTTTATTTTGAAACTGAGTCTCACTAAGTTGCAGAGTGCCTCACTAGGTAGCTGAGGCTGGCTGCGAACCCGGATCCTCCGATCTCAGCCTCCCAAATGCTGGGATTACAAGTGTGCGCCACCAGGCCTGGCTCACCCAGTTTTATTAATAACATAAAACTTCTTTAAAAATAAAGTATAGCTGGGCATGTTGGCACACACTTATAATCCCAGTACTTGGGAGGCTGAGACCAGGGGATCCAGGTTCGCAGCCAGCCTCAGCTACTTAGTGAGGCCCTCCATAACTTAGTGAGACCCTGTTTCAAAATAAAGACTAAAAAAATAGGGCTAGAGGTGTAGCTCGGAGGTAGAATGCCCCTGGGTTCCACCCCCGGTACCACAAAATAAAGTATATGTGAAAAACACAGCATTATAAAATGTACTGCTTTCTACTAGTAAATCTAAAAACTTAAATAAAATTAATAATTTTATTTAAGAAAAATTTCCAGGATGCCAATGTAAAAGATTATTGTGAAACAATATAAGAGAGTTAGAAAGTGCTTTGATAATTATAGGAATTGCAGAGAGTTATAACTTTATTAGCTTTGTCACTAACGAATTATTGTTATCTATATCTTTATTATTTAGTAGAATAGCAATAACTATCAAAATGTTGTAATGAGAAATGTAATCAATATTTGAACTGGAAATGAAACTGTTAGAGTAATCTAAAAAATGAGGGGAAACTCAAATTAATTACTATAGACTTTTTTTTATTGGTACATTGTAATCATACATTTTTGTTAGGTACAAGCTGTTAAAGGCATACATGCACATACTTCTCATAACCTTGAAGCTGGGCATGGTGGCATAAACCTGAAATCCTAGTATATGGGAGATTGAGACAGGAGGATCACAGATTTAACACCAGCCTTAGCAACTTAGCAAGGTCCTCTAAAACTTAATGAGTTAGTGAGTTTCTGTTTTGAAACAAAAAATAAAATAGGACTGGGGTTGTAGCTCAGAATTAGAGTGCCCTGAGTACAATCCTTAGTACCCCCCACCACACACAAATGAACCTCTAAAAATCATACTTGAAGGTAGACATTTGTAATGGCTTGAGTTTAGATTTTTATCCTAGACCTCATGTAAACAAGGCAGCCATGTTGGAGGCAAGGCTTGGTTGTTGAAGAGAGGTCCCTGGGGATGTGGCCTTGGGTATTAGGGTCTTTCCTCCTATGTCTCTTTATCTTGCTACTGGCCTCCTTTATATGATAGTAGAGCTCTTGAGCTTTTCTTTTTTTTGACTCCTGCCTCCATGCCCCAAGCTCTGCAGCTCTAACCTGATCTGATATGGATTGAACCCATGAAATCTCCAAAACAGTGAGCAAATAAATGTCCTTCCTCTAAGTTGTTGTCTCCAGGTGTTTTGAATTACAACAGTGAGAATGCTGACTGAAACAACATTTATAATCATTTCATGCAAGCTGGAAGATTACATTAAATTACATTACATTAAAATGAATTTAACCCTTGGAACATCTGACTATATGTGTTTACCTAGGAAAAGGAAGTTTAAGTTTCAGATGGAGTTAAGACCAATAAAAATTGCCTTTGAGATGAAGAGATTTTTCTGAATTACCCAGGTGAGCACAAGGTAATCCTGAAAATTTTTAGATATAAAAGAGAAAGAACCAGAGAGACAGCTCTCTGAATTCGATCCAGTATTTCTGGTTTTGAAAATAAAAGAAGGATCCATGAATTAAGGTGAATTAAGTAATATGAGAGCCTCTGGAAGCTAGAAAAGACAAACAAACAGAAGTAACTGTAGAATCCTCAAAAACAATATAACTCTGGTTAATTTTATCCTAGTGAGACCCATTTCAGACTTCAGACTTCTATAACTATAATAAATTTGTGCTGCTTCAAGCCATGAAGTTTGTAGTAAATTGTTACTGCAACAGTAGGAAACATGCAATATGCTGAACATAACAAGTGAAGAATATAACATCTTTTTTCATCATTTTTTATGATGACAAATTTTCCATCCCAGTGTGAAGAGTAAAGGAATATTTGGGCAAACTTATTTGATGTTGGGACTTTACCAAAAAGGCAATCATATCTTCATTACTAAAGTATTAATTTTATAAATTATATCTGAGTAGAAAGTTTTTAAAAGTGATCCGGGCATGGTGGCTCACGCTTGTAATCCCAGCATTTGGGAGACTGAGACCTGAGGATCTGGGTTCACGGCCAGCCTCAGCTACCTAATGAGGCATTCTGCAACTTAGTGAGACCCTGTTTCAAAATAAAGAATAAAAAATATAGCTCAGAGGTAGAGTGTCCCCGAGTTCAATCCCCAGTACCACACACACACGCAAAAAAATGTTTTTAAAAGTGTCTTTTAATGTTTCATGTTGGTTTGCTAGTGCTATCTCATGTTTTGTTGAAAAATAGTAAATTATTTCAGATGGAAGCAAATGCAATTCTGCTTTTGATTATAATGTTAAAATACTCAATATAGAAAAAAAACTAGTATAGGTATTTTACTAGACCTGCTTATTGTGCATTTAATGTAGAAAAGTTCTATTGTAGATATTTATATTGTAAGATAGTTATATTGGTTCAATTAAAAAAAGAATAAATCATTAACATTCTGTAATTTATATTGCAGTGACCTCTCCATTCTGCCACCCACTGCTGATGATTATTTCATTATCTGAAAGTGCTTTGTTTTAATCCACCAGTTTTCATTTCTGTTTCCTGTTGAGATAACTTCACTTTAAAATTCATGGCCTGACAAAGAATGTCTGAAATTATCTATTTAGAAAAGCCATTTGATATTACAAAAATTTAATTATAGAAAATACCAAGCACAAATCAAAACTACCCTGAGATTTCACCAATTAGAATGGCAGTCTTTAAAAAACACAAACAACAACAAATTCTGGCCAGGGTATGGAGAAGTGGGAGCCCTAACATATTGTTGGTTGGATTGCAGATTAGTGCAACCACTTTGGAAAACAATATGGAGGATCCTTGGATGAATGGGAATGAATCTACCATATAATCCAGCAATACCACTTCTGAGTATCTTCCCAAAAGAATGGAAACCAAACTATCAGACTAATGCATGCATTTCTATGTTTATAGCTGCACAATTCACAATTGCCAAACTATGGAACCAGCCAAGATGTCCGTCAACAGATGAATAGATTACAAAACTATGGGATATATGCACAATGGATTTTTACTCAGCCATAAAGAAGGACAAAATCATGCCATTTGCAGGGAAATGAATGAAACTGGAAAACATTATGTTAAGTGAGATTATTCAGTCACAAAAAGTAAAAAAAAAAAAAATTGGATGCTCTCCCTACTATGTGGAAGCTAGGGAGAAAGTGGCTCTTAAGAGGGACTCTAGATGAAGAAGGAGAAAATTTTGATGAAAGAAACATTCATAAACATATCAAAGTCAATCACTAAACCAAACATGAGAAGGAGGGAGGAGGGAGGGATGGATGGGGGTGGGAATTGGAGAAGGGTTAAATGAGAGATCTGTGCATGTATGCCTTTACTAGCATGTACCTAACACAAATGTATGATTACAATGCACTCATAAAAAAGAAAAAAAAATACCAGAGTCACAAGCAAATCAGCTTTTTGGTGACTTGGTAAAATGTTCAGTTGATGAAATAATTTTTTGATATTTTACTATGCATTTCTTATATTTTGGTACTTCTCTGTGGAACTTCATAAAAATGTTACTATACTTGAAACAGTTCTTGGACATCAACAGTTCTTGATTTTCCTCTTTATCAATTAAGAAAACTAAAGTTGATTCTAAATAAGTTCAGTAACATTCAAGAATTGATGTTTTCAGAAATAACTTTCATCCTTTATATAGCTAAGATATTGCTAGTATTTTAAAAAATATACTACAATAGTATTATATATGCAGCAAAAAGATAATGCGTTAGAGAAAAATATATTAACATCAAATAAAGAACTTCAGCAAAAATTAACATGACTAAACTACAAAAGTCCCTAGAATTACAGCCCTCAGAGAATTGTATAACTGCCAGTGATATTTCTCCATATCAGGAGCTTCTAAACTTATCCTTACCCTGTGTGTCTTCTGTGTAATCATTAAAAGATGCCAAAAAGGACATAGGGATATTTTTGTGATGTATATTTATATGATGAGCCTGTAACTATTTTGATGCTCAGTGTATACTTTTAGATGTAGATAGAAATGGCATTCTAATAACTTTACACTGAGATTCCTGTAATTGTAATAATGTTTGAAAGCAAATATTAGAATGTGCTTCTTTCATGTGACTTTTTAAAATTCTTCTAAGCTTAGTAAAAAAAAAAATCCCACCTGCTCTTATAGGATGGAGCAAAACTGTGATTTTGAAATAGGCTTAGAGCATCCTGCTCCTCTTAACAAGGTCTGCCCTCAAGTGAAACTATTTTACCAGAGTCTACTCATGAGGCTTTTACCACAACCTAAAAATAAAAGGAAATGCCCCAAGCCAACCACAATAGCCTTCCCATTTTATCTAAACTTAGAGGAGAGCATATATTGAGAAATCTTTACCAACGTCAAAGCCCAGAGGCCCACAGCCCACTTACAAGACTGAGATCCTAATAGAACTTATGACTCTACCTGCTCACAGATTACCATCACATCAATACGGCCCTTGTATAACAACTACATTTCTCAAACTTTATTCAAGAACGAGCCCCTACAAAAACCCAATGACAACAGGGGGTTACAAGAACAAGGACACCAGAGGAAACATTGGCCTAATACCTACAGCTATGGCAAAGAGTAAATATGTTGAATTAGCAATCTGAGAGCTTTACATGGAAAACTGTAAACAAATGAATTTTTCCCAGTATTTGCTGGAAATAAACATTGGACTTGCAATGATTCACATTGGAAAGATAAAATGTTTTCTTGACTTAGCAGCACCCCCCAAGCTTCTGAGTTCCAAGAATGATAACGCTTACATTTATCTGATGAATGCACATCTCATTTTAAACTCTTGTCATGTGCCAGATGCTAGCATCATTGCAGAGAACACAGCAGCCCAAGCCCTGGCCCTTACCTTCTAGTCAGGGAGACAGACAATCAGGAAGAAGGAAAAGAGTGAGCTTGCAATTCTAAATAGATTGGTCAAGGAAATTCTTACCAAAAAGATATTTAAGGATGTGTCTGAAATATAGATGCCTGTCAACTAAAAAGCAACAAAGATATAAATGGAACATGTACTCCTTTATGCAACAAATATCTGAATGCCTGGGATGGTAGTCCTAAGCACAATGGAAGAGCACAGAAATCTCTAAGGCAGGAAAAAGATTTCTAAACCCTCAATGGCTTACCATTTATCAGGATATATACCATAGCACTTTGTAATACAGATTTTTTAAAGAGGTACAAACAAAGAATTTTGAAGGTGTCTAAATGAACTCATTTATATTACTGAACATAAATGAATCTAAATTTTATTTTCTTTATTAAGTTTTAGCTCCTAAAACTGGTATTCCCGGTCCCACGTTTTTATTATTTTTCAGTGTGATGGTCTCAAGAGCTCAGTCTTTGCTTTCACTGAACATTTGCGCTAAAGTCTTTCATTTGTCTTTCTACTCACCTCTAATTTGTCAGTGAACCTTTAACTGACATTTGTTAAAGTTCACTAAATTTGGAAGCAATTTTCAAGGATTAGGAAGTGTCAAGCATAATTTTATGTTAAAAACAATGGGTCAGAAAGGAAGCCTCATCAGTATATATCCATTTAATGGAGAATTTGGCATAAATTCTTGATCACATAAAAACCCTCACAAAAAAGGCACTATTTGCATAAGGATAGCCATTAGAGAATTTATACTTCATTAACCTGTTGAATCTTGTAAAAGGTCAGAGGCAGAAATAATATTAAAAACCATAAAGGAGAATTCAGTAGAGACAATATACTTAATTCCTAAACTATAAGATTACACACTAACTCCAAGCTTGAGGGAAAATATCTTGGAATAGATGATTAACTTAAAATTGGAATTAAAATGCTATAGAGGAATCTATCTACTATTAAATTAATATATAATATAATAAGTTGTTTATTAGAGATATGTGAAGCCTCTCAAAAATCCAGTATGGCAATGTTTAATGAAATTGCTAAATATTTTATCTTGAAATTACTTAAGGTATGTGAAAAATCTAAATATGATTTTTAAAGTTCTGATTTATATCTAATACTTTCCTAATATAGACCTGAGAAGAATTTCACTCAACACTTCCTATCTTTTCTTGATAATGAGCTATTGAATATGCATGAGTATCTGACTCTTTACAATTTCCTAGTTATCCTGATTTTTTATTGTAGAGAGTGAGTTTAATACATTTTTTCTTTTGACAGTCTTTTTTTTTTAATTTAAAAACTCTTATGTCCTCTTCTCTCTCTTTCTCATCTTCTATAATTCTCAAGTCACTCTAATTATTTCTGCTACTGTACATTTGGTAGTTTCTAAAACTTTTCATAAAATTTGCAGTTACTTTCCCTTTCTATATACCCTACCTGTTGTGTCCATGTTGTACTGATGACTAAGGCTAATAGAGTGGGGTGCTTTCCTTCCTTGTCTTACTAATTCTACCTAAATCAATATTAACTACTGTATTGGAACCCACACTTTTTAGTTCAAAGAAAAAAACATGGAAATATCTGTGTTTAATATTCAAAGTAGTTTGCATGTGTATAGTGTGTGTGTGTGTGTGTGTGTGTGTGTGTGTGTATGTTTCAGATAGAAAAAGAATAAAGATAAAAAAAGAGACTAACTTCACTTTAATTTTATCACTTTCTCTCCAAACTTTAATGTAAACCCCTGCTAAGTATTATTTGTTTATTTCTGTCACAAAATCACTGTAAAATTTTTATAACAATTCATTTGTTAATTTGGAATAGTTAATACATTAGGGATGAATTTATATAGACCAATAAATAGAGTAACACATTGATTTGGATAAAAGTGATTGAACTAAATGTGAGAGTTACATATAATCCTTAACATTTAATAAAAATAATGTTAACTTCTTTTTAATTTCTTTGTATTTAGCCTTACAGGGAGAAAGCTTAGTTAAAATCAACTGTGGTTTTGGCAAATAAAAAATTTTGTTGAAAAGATATGAGAAGCCGGGCGTGGTGGCGCACGCTTATAATCCCAGCATGCGGGAGGCTGAGACCTGAGGATCCGGGTTCGCGGCCAGCCTCAGCTACCTAGTGAGGCACTCCGCAACTTAGTGAGACTCGGTTTCAAAATAAAGAATAAAAAATAGGGCTGGGGGTATAGCCCTGAGGTAGAATGCCCCTGAGTTCAATCCCCAGTACCGCAAAAAAAAAAAAAGATATGAGAAACCCCAAAAAGGGAGGGTAATTTTATAGTAACATTATAAAATGTTCAAAAGAAAAATATCATTTGAATGTATCCAATTTGCTTTAGTGACATTAATCTACTTATTTTATTTGTGAATCATAATTGAGAACTGAATAATTTCATACAATGCCACTATATTTTCTAAGTCAGCAAATGATTTAATACCTTAATAAAGTAGATAACTTTAGACATAGTATATAATGATATATAATAATTATATTAGTATCATTAAAACAAAAAGTGTAAATTTAAATTTTCTTTTGTTTTTATTTGATTCTGAAGAATTACTTTCTACCTGAAGCTAACAATGTTGTCTGGGTAATAATGGCCAGAATTTTATAAGACCATATTTTGTATCCCCATGGATTGGCCAAGGTAATAGTTTCTAATTCAGTCTAGGTTAATCATAGTTCTTGGACATTTCTGGCCTTAAAGATTAATTCAGGAGTCAGTAATGGAAACCAAGTCATTTAAATCTTCTCTGGAACATTATTTTAAAATGTATTTTTATTTTTAATTGAAAAAATTAGAATTTCATATTTTGGATATGATGTGATTTTATGATTATATGTCTATATGTGGAATTATTAATTCAAGCAAATTTATATTCATCACCTCACATACTTATCATTTTTGTGGTGAGAGTACATGAAATTACCCTTAACAATTTTGAAACTTATAGTGTCTTATTTATAGTCACCATGCCATACAATAGATTTCCCCCAAATTTTAATATACTTTTATTTATGTATCATATCATATTGAGGTTTAATATGATAGAAATATACATGCACATAAAAAAAGTTATTCCTCCTATCTAACTGAAAGTTTGTACCCTTTAATGAACATTTCTTCACCCTGTATTACTTCCCAGTCTTTGGTGACCACAATTTCTTCTTTCTGCTTCTGTGAGTTCAACTATGCTATATTCTACATGTAAGTGGGTTCATGTGCTATCTGTGCCTGGCTTATTTAAATTAGCATAGTGTATCTCAGGTTCATCCTTTCTGTGCAAATGACAGAACTTTCATTTTTTAAAGGCTGACTAGTATTCATTGTGCATAGACACCACACTTTTTCTTATCCATTCACCAGGTGATTGATACTTGGGTTGAATCCAATCATGGCTATTATGACTAGTACTACTGCTGGGAACATGGGGCTATCTCTTTGACATACTAATGTCAAGTCTTTTGGATATATATACCCAGATATGGGATTGCTGGACCAGAGAGTAGTTCTATTTTAGGTTTTGAGAAGCCTCCATACATTCTTCCCTAAGACTGTATGGGTTTACATTCCTATCCACAGTGTCTCTCTCTCTCTCTCTCTCTCTCTCTCTCTCTCTCTCTCTCTCTCTCTCTCTCTCTCTCTTTCTGTCTTTGTATTCTCTCCAAGAAGTGTTATTTTTCATCTTTTTAATAATAGCTATTCTGACAGATGTGGAATACTATTTTTTTTTTCTAACCTGAATTTTGGCAGCAAGTCATTTTCCTTTTTGGTAGTAAAATTAAAGGTATTACTGTAAAGTTTCTTGTCTCCATAATTTGATGATAAATCTCTATTTTGAAATACCTTGTTTGAGAGAAAAAGTACACAGAGAAAGAACTACGTTGTCTCTAATTCCAGTCAACTCTAGATATACCATTACCCTTCCTAATTACATACAGTAAACCATTCTTGTCTAGTATAATTCAAATTTAATGTATGACACTGAGAAGCAAAAGAGCCTAGAACAGCTACACAGCATAATTTTTCATTCGTACCCAATCAAGCATGAAGCCCTAGTTGGAAGGAGCAATAAATCTTTAGAAATTATTTGAAGTCCTCCTTTCCCTCTCATTACTTATCAGCCAATCTCCCAAACTACTGGCATCTAAAATTTGAGAATACTATGAAGGAAAATTTCCAAATTA
>PVLC010014537.1:37500-39253 GCA_004027655.1 Graphiurus murinus | reverse complement strand
TACTGATTTTCAAAATAATCACAGATATCCTAGGACACAGGGACCTCCCAAAGAGATAATTTGGAATGACAGATTTCGTGTGTTTTATTCAATTTTATTTCATTATTCTCTATTTCCTAACTGGTAAAATATTTCAAAAGTAGTTACTGGGAGAAAAATTTCATAAAAATATTTGTTCTTTCTAGTAATGAGCATTACTAGACTTCTTGACTTACCCAGAAGACTGGCACTCTAATAAAGGCCCTAGCAAGTAATTGACAAAGAAAATTTAAATTGGAGAAGCACACATTTCTGAGCTCTAGGGAGATAGTTCAAATATTTGATAAACTAATTAAAAAGTCAGAGGAAAGGAGAAACCACTGATGGGTCTTGATGTCTCAGGTAAAGTAGTAAAAAGTACAGTTGTCATGGAGGTAACAGAATATCCAGAATGTTCTTCTAAGGAAGAACACATTAGGGTGTATAATGGAAATTGCCTCAAGAAATAAAATGTGTTGGAAAACCACTGAGTTACAGACAATGTTAAGAACTTTAGTCTTTTCAATTTCTTACATGTAATTTATGAGTTATCTGTTTTAATTTCTTCCTCTCACAAGGAAAAATAGGGAACGTTAAAAATCAGAGTATTCTCAGCTCCCTTCAATAAAAGCAAATATCCAAATATTCGTCATGTAAGAGGTTTTCTTTGCAGTTGCAGTGTCAATGGAGAAGACTGGGGGCAATTTGAGTCACTATAGAAGGTTCACAGTGACTCTTAGTGAAACAGCACTTATCTTTTGGGTAATAGTTCTGGCCATGATTGCATTATAAGGTCTTATTTATTTATTTTGTTATTTTGTGCTTATAATGAGATGATATCAGAGAAAACACACATATATAACTTTTTAGAATAAAATTAGCCTTTTTTTTTTTTTTTTTTTGCTGCCGCCTATCATTTCTTAGAGATACAGGGGATATTGCTTGTTGAAAAGAACACCCCATAATTTCACTCATTGACAAAATCTGGTGAAACCTGGAAAGCATTAATAGAGGTAAAGTACATTAGAAATTCACCTTGAAACACTATAGGTGCCCTGGGAAATTGGCAGTCTTTCTACTTTATTTTTTATGATGTTATATCTAAAGGAATTCTACTACTGCAATCAATATTCTTGTGCTAACCTTAAAGTAGCCTTATAAAAAAAAAGTGTTTATTGAACCTAAAAGAGTTTCCCTTAGCATTTCCTTATATTGTGTCCCTGGGTCTGTATTACAGGCAGCAATTCAAAAACCTACAAACCAGGCATGGTGGCACATGCCTGTAATCTCATTACTTGAGAAGCTATGACAGGAGGATCTCAGATTCAAGGCAAGCTTTAGCAACTTAGCGAGAGCCTGTTTCAAAATAAGAATAAAATTGGGCTGGGGTGTAGCCTACGGATAGAATTTCCTTGTGTTCAATTCCTAGTAACACACACACACACACACACACACACACACACACACACACACACACACCCTAGAAGGTATCTGTGTCTATTTGATTATTGCATATTAATATTTGCTTGTATTTGCCTTCTCAAATCTTGACTTAAATTTGTTGCCTCATCTATTCATTTATTGACACCTTACATTATGATACTACTCTAACCCTCATTTAGTTTCTCCTCCTCTCTACTATATCTTTTTTTGGAGGGTGGGGGCAGGCCAGGGCTTGAACCCAGGGACATTCTACCTCTGAGCTACACCTTCAGCCCTTTTTTATTTTTAATTT